>JAVSCE010019400.1:0-115633 GCA_032199065.1 Smutsia gigantea
CAGCAGTGGCCTTCTCCGGGCAGCGGGAGGCAGGCCGCAGGCACAAGCTGAGGTGTGGGCAGAGGCCTGCGTGGAGGCTGCCAGCAGTGGCCTTCTCTGGGCAGCGGGAGGCAGGCCGCAGGCACAAGCTGAGGTGTGGGCAGAGGCCTGCGTGGAGGCTGCCAGCAGTGGCCTTCTCCGGGCAGCGGGAGGCAGGCTGCAGGCACAAGCTGAGCAGGCACCTGCCTCAGGGAGACTCTTCAAGGAGCCCCAAGAGGCTGGCCCCAAGGGAACCTCAGCCCAGCCTCCTGAAGCTGCAGGGACTTTTCCTCCAACCCCCAGAGTTGATCCCTGAGCCCTGACTCCCTCCCAGGTGCCCTCACCATGCTATGGGTAAAAGCAAACCCATCAGGGTTGGTGACGACCTCCATGAAGATGTCCACCGCATTCAGGATGTTTGTCAGGATGGGGTCTTTGCCATATTCACTGACAATCTGCAACAAAGGGCAGCGTGGGTTCAGGGTGAGGAGTGGGGGCCCTGCCGAGCTCTCCTCTGAGGTGGAGCAGAGCAGGACCTTTGCACAGCCAGTGGCTGCAGGCAGGGGCGGCATAAGGCCATCAGGTACATCCTGCACGCACAACCAAAGGCTTGGGTTTTAAGCAGCTGGAAGACAGAGGATAGGTGTGGGCTCTGTGCTGCAAAAGGCTGCAGCACATGGCAGCTCTCCCAAAGGGTAGGGGGGAAGAAAGCACCCTGAGATTAAATGAACCAAGTATCATCTCTCCACTGGCGGTGCCCTTAAATAGCCTAGCCGCCCCCACCGCTGCCCTGGCTCCCATCACCCCTGCTGGCCTTCTTGGCAGTCCAGATGCCAGTGGCATGAGTGATGCACTCCCGGGAGTGAATCCTGCTGCCAATCCAGATGGCAGGGCGCTGGGAACCTCCAGTGCTGAACTGGGATAAAGCATCAGACCACAAACAATTTTGAACCAAGACAACTACAGGGCTCTACCTAGGCTGTCCGGAAGGAGGCCTCAGATGTGCCTCCCGGCCTCGGGTGGCCCTGTGTGTCCAGGAGCCGGGCTATGTGCAGGTACCTATGCATAAGCCCATGAGGACACGTGTGGGGGCCCTAGAGACGCAGTGCTGTTCTTGGAGAGCAAAGTGATCCAGCCAGAAGCCCGGAATTTCCCAGGTTTGGAAGAATCTTAGACTAGTGCTCCTTGAACTTTAAAGGGCCTGTGAATCCCCCTGGATCTTACTAAAGTGCAGGTCTGGGGAGGGGTCTGAGGTTGGGCATCTCTAACAAGCTCCCCGGGGCTGCTGCTGGGGGTGCAAGGACCACACTTTGAGCAGCAGGGTCTTAGACATAAAGGCAAAAACACAGAGAGTCCTGAGGAGAAGCAAAGCATGGAAAGGCCAAGTCAAGTCCCAAGTTGGGTGCGACCACTTGACCCTTCAGAAGAGTCCCAGCGCGGTGCTGGGAGCTGCGGCCCTTTCTGCTCTGAGAGGGAGCCTCAAATGGCCACCCCCTCCCTTGGTCCCTGCCCCTGAGTACCCTTAGGGCACATACCACACCCTCATCCATCCGCCTCCTTCATGGCCAAGGGCCCGGCTGCTGCCAAGTGTGCTCAAACTCTGTTTCCAGGAGCCCCTGTGAAGGGCTGGGAGGTCTCCCCATGGACTCAGGCCAATCTGTGGGGCTGCCTGAGCCAGACGCCCTCAGTTTTCAAAAATGAGGCCTCTGCACCTGCTGTAAATGAGGCCTTCCTTCCCACTTAACCAGTGGAGCAATTGAGGAAACAGGAAGAATGCTAACTCACCCCTACTCACACCCCAAGTCCAGGGTGACGGCTGCCACTCTGCAGTTGTATCTCCCTAACAACCCTCCACCTCCTTCCTGTGCTCGATGTGCCAGGTCACCGCACTGTCACCTGTCCACAGGGGCGGGTCCCTGAACAGCACCGTCCCAAAGTTTGTGGGTCACCTGAGGACAAGAGTCTACCCTTCTTCTTTGTAAAACTTCCAACTGGCAGCCGCCCCACAGGAGTGCGGTCTCATGCCAGCGGCTGTCACTGCAGAGAGAGTGGTCAGCACGGCTAGCTCTACCTTCAGGACCAGAATGGACCGACTTTCAAAGCTGTGGCCAATCTGAATTTTTGAGACAACATCTGAATGCTCAGTTACAAAGCTGTCCATCCAGCTATATATCTGAAATGAAGGAAGGTTATCAGATGGGCATTTAAGTGGGAGGAGGATCTCTCCAAATACTCTCCTCCCATCCCAACCCTCCTTAAAGCCTTCCCACCTCCCTTGAGAATCAAAAAGAACTCAGATCAAGAACTGCAAAAAAATCGAAGCTGCCTTCCAGGCCCAAGGCCACAAGCTGTGGTGGGCCTGGATCCCCAGGCTTCTCTCCAGTGTAGAGCTGAACCTTTTGCCTGAAAGATTAGCGTGTGTCCAGCCTTCTCAGTCCCTGGGGTCAGCCCGCAAAGCTCTCTCTGGTTGGAAGTTTCTCTTGCTTCCATTCTCCTGGCAGATCTCATAGACATCGCAGTGTTGTTTTGGGGATTCTTTCCCCTTTTAGATTCTAAGCCCCCTTGAAGGCAGGGTTATTTATCTCTGATATCAGTAAAGACTGACCGAGTATATTAATGCGTTCTCTTATTCATTCAATACATATAACTGAATCAACACACGTGTGAAAGAAAATGGATCCTCTATTACAGGTCCTGTGAAATGGCAAGAGGGATGGACGATGATAATAACGGGGTGGACAATTCGATAATGTCACATCCTTTACATGGAAATGGGACCTGTGCCTTGAGTTTCTTTCTGAACTGGGCATCTGCATTCCCTGTGTTATTCTCCTTTATAAGCAAGTCACAGTCAGTCATGCCTGCCCTTGCTGGCTCTAACTGTGATCATGGGTTTTCTCCAACTGAAGGCAACTCTGTTTTATTCTACAAAATGCCTGGCTTCCTGCCCCTTCTACACTCTAGTGCTCATAGCTAGGGCCTCTTAACACTAGGGATGGTTGTGGAGAGGTCAAGGCCTCTGGAGTCTAGCCAGGGTGTTGGGTATAAAGTAAAGGGGCCTTTGTCTGCTCTGTTCTGGCCAGTGACGGGTCCCTGTCTTAGTGTTGCACCTAGCAGACCCATTTCTTTGGTCCCATAGCTGCCATGCACTGCACCTCCGTCCCCTCTGGCAGAATCCTGGCTCCTGGACTTCTTAGAGGTTGACTGTCTCCCTAACAGACCTTTACCCAGTGACTGCTCTACAGTCCCCAAGTGTCAGTTCACAGCTCCTCACAGACCCCAGCGGTCTCAGCCTGGAGACACAGAGGGGCCGAGGGGCCGCAGAGCCCAGGGCATCCTGGCAGGCCTACCTCCTCCAGGGTGGTAAGGAGAGTAACTAAAGCTACTGGTGCTGTGCTCCAGCCAGCGGGATTTCGCCATGGCTTCTCTCTCTTCATCCAGAAGCACCTAGGAGACAGGAGGCGTGTTGGGCGGGGTGGGAGGGCTGGGCCAGGCATCCCACTCTGAGCCCTGCCTCGGCTGGTTGTGCACAAAGACAGATCGACACAGAAGAACGAGCCACTGTGAGTGTGAACTGTGTGACAGGAAGAGGTGCCGGGCTGCTGAGTGATTCTTCTGCTTGGCGAGAACGCTGCCATTTTCCGAAGCAGCACAGGGCAGCAGCCAGGAGAGCTGTGTCCTAACACCACCCCAGCCACTAACTTGCTGCACAAGCTTGGCCTTCGTTTCCTCAGCTTGAAAATTGGGACAGCGACACCTGCCCTGTTCATCTCATAGGATAAAATGTAAAGCCAGATACAGAAGTGTTCTGAAAAAGATGCTCATGGTCTAGTGCCAACACTGCTTTGCCCTCCACAAACACTCTGTTGAGTCAAGGCCCAAGCTGAACCATGTACACTGACCCCTTGGGGAGCAGAGAGCTCTCCCAACCGACAACATCCACTCTACCCCGGGAAGTAGCCTAAACAATTGGTGTCCAAGCCCTTCGGAAAGCCAGGTGTGGACAAGCCAGTCCAAATCACCCTTATGATTAATGGGCCAATAGTTTTTCATTCAACATCTTAACTGCATCTTAAACACAAACATATAGGTGACCCAAAGGGACGTCCTCAGGTGTCAATTTGGAGTGGCATGCAGTCCTCATGTGGTGCTTCCTGCTCACCACAGAGAGGGCCATATAGTGCCTGGGTTGGGTTGGCCTCCCAGGAGCCCAGGTGCCCCAGAACTCAGTGCTGACCATGCAGCACGGGAAGAGCCTGGGCCCCTCTCTGCAGAAGTTGCTGGGAAAGCAGAGGGCCTCAACCAAAGTCACCCTGCTCTGCAGTTGTGGGTCACAAGTCAGTCTTAATGATGCCTTGCTTCAGGCCAGAGCCTTTCCTTTATGAGGCATCAGTCTATCCCCATCACCTCAGCTGATCCAGCCATGACCAGATGACAGGGAAGGAATTTACTATTTATGTTTCAGAGATAAAGCACATTAGAGAGGTGAAGGGACTTAATGGCAAAGAGAACAAGGGGCAGGGTTGAGATAAGAACCTAGATATCTTAGTTCCTAGCCTTGGGTTCCTTAAGGCTAGCTAGCTGACAAGAGTAAAGGCTGATGAGAATAACAAATGTATGTGTGTGTGTGTGTTTGTGTGTGTACAAAGAGCAAGCAAATGTGTAAAATGTTAACAAGTGAAAAGCCCATCATACTATTCTTGCAATTAAAAAGTGTTCTAAAATAATGAAAAGCAATATCTGGCACATAGGAGAACAGGACACTAAAATGTCAAAAATACACCAAAATGGGAGATTCAAGATGGCAGTTTGAGAGGTGAGACAGAGAACTCCTCCCCAAACCACAAATAGTATGAAAATATAATTAATACAACTAACCCTAAAAGAGCAACAGGAAAGAAGGGTGAACCAGACTGCATACAGACATCACGAACAGGGTAGACCTCACAAAACAGGGTAACATACAAAAGCCTTGATCGAGAGGGACCCAAGTCCTTCCCCCACCCCAGCTCACCAGTGGGAGGAAGAGAAACGGAGTGAGGGAGGGGGTGGAAGCCTGGGACTACTGAACACCTAGCCCTGGAGATCTGCTTTGTGAGCAGAAACCTACTCCGTGTGGTGTTCTGGAGGTTGGGGAGCTGGAACAGGCAGAGTGCCTGAGAGACTGACATTCCAGCCGTTTGTGGAGGACAGGATCCACAAATCGGCAGCTCTGTGACAGAGGAAAAGCAGGTGGTCTGAGACGCTTCCTAGCAGCGAGAGGGCTGCTGAAGGGGCAGGGGTTGCAGGGAGCTTGCTGTGCAGGAGAAGGGAGAGCTGGACAAGGTTGTCTGAGTGCGCTCTGCCCAGAAGATTGGGAGCTTTGAGGAGCTTCAGGGTGCTCCATCCCCCTGGCTGCCTACTCAGCTCCGAGGCCCCCCACTGTGACACGCAGCCTGCTGAGCCTTCCTCCTGGCCTGACAGCACCTGCTTGCAAACAAGCAGTCACTGTGCTGGCATCAGGCCAGCCAGAGAGAGGCCCGCCTACATCAGCTAGAGACTCCGAGCACAGAGGCCCACTGGCTGTGATAATGGAGAAAGGCACCACAGATGGGAATCAGGAAGCAGATCTTTCCACCCCCCAGGTACCAGCTATGCTCCCCAACAACACCCAGCCTCAATCTAGGGGCTGAGCATTTCCAGAGACTGGAGCTTCTGGGCACTAGAAGGCACCACACAGAAATATGAAATGTCAAAAGAACCTGGTTCAGACCAAAATCTCACAAACCCCAGAAAAACAGCCAAATGAAACAGAACTCACCAATCTTCCTGAAAGAGAGTTCAAAATAAAAATCATAAACATTCTTACGAAGGTACAGAAAAATATTCAAGAACTCAGAAGGAATTTAAGTTGGAGATTCAATCATTAAGAAATTCCATATTTGAAATGAAACATAAAATGCAGGGATTTAAAAGCAGATTACATGTAGTAGAAGAGATGGTAAATGGGATATAAATTAGAGAAGAGGAATACAAAGAAGCTAAGGCACAGAGAGAATGAAAGAATATTGAGAGAACTGTGTGACCAATCTAAACGGAACAATATTCGCATAATAGGGGTACCAGAAGAGAAGAAGAGAGAGAAAAAGGGAAGAAAATGTCATTGAGGAGGTAATTGCTGAAAACTTCCCCAATCTGGGGAAGGAGATAGTCTCTCAAGACATGGAGGTGCACAGATCACCCAACACAAGGGACCCAAGGAAGACAACATCAAGACATATAATAATGAAAATGGCAAAGATCAAGGATAAAGACAGACTTTTAAAAGCAGCTAGAGAGAGAAAAAAGATCACATACAAAGAAAAACCCACCAGGCTATCATCAGATTTCTCAACAGAAACCTTACAGGCCAGAAGGGAGTGGCATGATATATTTAATGCAATGAAGCAGAAGGGCCTCGAACCAAGAGTACTCTACTCGGCAAGGTTATCATTTAAATTTGAAGAAGGGATTAAACAATTTACAGATAAGCAAAAGCTGAGAGAATTTATCTCCCACAAACCACCTCTACAGTGCATTTTGGTGGGACTCCTATAGATGGAAGTATTCCTAAGGCTAAATAGATGTCACACAAAAGATAGACAAAGAGTAAAGAATATGATAAATAACATACAAAGAATGGAGGAGGAAGAAAAAGAAAAAGGAGGAAAAAAAAGTACCTTTAGGTTGTCTTTGTAATAGCATAGGAAGTGAGTTAAATCTGACTGTTAGATACTAAGGGAATTACCCTTGACCCTTTGGTAACCACAAATCTAAAGCCCGCGATGGCAATTAGTACATACCTATCGATAATCACCCTAAATGTAAATGGTCTGAATGCACCAATCAAAAGACATAGAGTCACTGAATGGATAAAAAAAACAAGACCCATCTATATGCTGTCTACAAGAGACTCACTTCAAACCCAAACACATACACAGACTGAAAGTGAAGGGATGGAAAAAGATATTCCATGCAACTAATAGTGAGAAAAAAGCAGGAGTTGCAGTACTTGCATCAGACAAAACAGACTTCAAAACAAAGAAACTCACAAGAGACAAAGAAGGACATTACATAATGATAAAAGGGTCAGCCTAACAAGAGGATATAACTATTATAAATATCTATGTACCCAATACAGGATCACCTACATATGTGAAACAAATACTAACAGAATTAAAGGGGGAAATAGAATGCAATGCATTCACTTTAGGAGACTTCAACACACCACTCACTCCAAAGGACAGATCAACCAGACAGAAAATAAATAAAGAGACAGAGGCACTCAATAACATATTAGAACAGATGGACCTAACAGACATCTAGAGAACACTCCATCCAAGAGCAACAGGATACACATACTTCTCAAGAGCACATAGAACATTTTCAAGAATAGATCATATACTAGGCCACAAAAAGAACCTCAGTAAATTCAAAAAGATTGAAATTGTATGAACCAGCTTCTCAGATCACAAAGGTATGAAACTAGAAATAAATTACACAAAGAAAACGAAAAAGCCCACAAACACATGGAGGCTTAATAACATGCTCCTAAATAATCAATGGATCAATGACCAAATAAAAACAGGGATCAAGCAATATATGGAGACAATGACAACAATAATTCAAAACCACAAAATCTGTGGGATGCAGCGAAGGCCATTTTAAGAGGGAAATATATTGCAATACATGGCTACCTCAGGAAAGAAGAACAATCCCAAATGAACAGTCTAAACTCACAATTAATGAAACTAGAAAAGGAAGAACAAATGAGGCCCAAAGTCAGCAGAAGGAGGGACATAATAAAGATTAAGGCAGAAATAAATAAAATTGAGAAGAATAAAACAATAGAAAGAATCAATGAAAGCAGGAGCTGGTTCTTTGAGAAAATAAACAAAATAGATAACCCACTAGCTGGACTTATCAAGAAAAAAAGAGAGTCTACACACATAAACAGAAAAAGAAATGAGAAAGGAAAAATAACTACAGACACCACAGAAATACAAAGAATTATGAGAGATGGCTATGAAAATTATATGCTAACAAACTGGATAACCTAGAGGAAATGGACAACTTTCTAGAAAAATACAACCTTCCAAGGCTGACCCAGGAAGAAACAAAAAATCTGAAAAGACCAATTACCAGCAAAGAAATTGAACTGGTAATCAAAAACTACCTAAGAACAAAAGCCGTGAACCAGATGGTTTCACTGCTGAATTTTATCAAACATTAGTGAAGACCTAATACCCATCCTCCTTAAAGTTTTCCAAAAAGTAGAAGAGAAGGGAACACTGCCAAACTTATTCTATAAGACCAACATCACACTAATACTATAAACAGGCAAAGACACCACAAAAAAAGACAATTACAGACCAATATCCCTGATGAACATAGATACATAAATGCTCAACAGAATATTAGCAAACCAAATTCAAAAATACATCAAAAAGGTCATACATCATGATCAAGTGGGATTCATCCCAGGGATGCAAGGATGGTACAACACTCGAAAATCCATCAACATCATCCACCACATCAACAAAAAGAAAGACAAACACCACATGATCATCTCCATAGATGAGGAAAAAGCATTTGACAAAATTCAACACCCATTCATGATAAAAACTCTCAACAAAACGGGTATAGAGGGCAAGTTCTTCAACATAATAAAAGCCATATATGACAAACCCACAGCCAACATTATACTTAACAGCGAGAAGCTGAAAGCTTTTCCTTTAAGATCGGGAACAAGACAAGGATGCCTACTCTCCCCACTTTTTTTCAACATAGTTCTGGAGGTCCTAGCCACAGCATTCAGACAACACAAAGAAATAAAAGGCATCCAGATTGGCAAGGAAGAACTCAAACTGTCCCTGTTTGCAGATGACATGATATTGTATATAAAAAACCCTAAAGACTCCACTCCAAAACTACTAGACCTAATATCTGAATTCAGCAAAGTTGCAGGATACAAAATTAATACACAGAAATCTGTTGCATTCCTATACACTAACAATGAACTGGCAGAGAGAGAAATCAGGAAAACAATTCCATTCACAATTGCATCAAAAAGAATAAAATACCTAAGAATAAACCTAACCAAGGAAGTGAAAGACTTATTCTCTGAAAACTACAAGACACTCATGAGAGAAATTAAAGAAGAAACCAACGAATGGAAACACATCCCGTGCTAATGGATAGGAGGAATTTATATTGTCAGAATGGCCAACCTGCCTAAAGCAATCTACAGATTCAATGCAATCCCTATCAAAATACCAACAGCATTCTTCAGTGAACTAGAGCAAATCGTGCTAAAATTCATATGGAACGACGAAAGACCCAGAATAGTCAAAGCAATCCTGAGAAGGAAGAATAAAGCAGGGGGAATTATGCTCCCTGACTTCAAGCTCTACTACAAAGCCACAGTAATCAAGACAATTTGGTACTGGCACAAGAACAGAACCACAGACCAATGGAACAGACTAGAAATCCCAGATATAAACCCAAGCATATATGGTCCATTAATATACAATAAAGGAGCCATGGATATACAATGGAGAAATGACAGCCTCTTCAACAGCTGTTGTTGACAAAAATGGACAGCTACATGTAAGGGAATGAAACTGGACTACTGTCTAACCCCATACACAAAAGTCAACTCAAAATGGATCAAAGACCTGAATGTAAGTCATGAAACCATAAAACTCTTAGAAAAAAAGATAGGCAAAAATCTCTTGGACATAAACATGAGCAACTTCTTCATGAACATATCTCCCCGGGCAAGGGAAACAAAAGCAAAAATGAACAAGTGGGACTATATCAAGCTGAAAAGCTTCTGTACAGCAAAGGACACCATCAGTAGAACAAAAAGACATCCTACAGTATGGGAGAATATATTCATAAATGACACATCTGATAAGGGGTTGACATCCAAATTATATAAAGAACTCACGCACCTCAACAAACAAAAAGCAAATAATCCAATTAAGAAATGGGCAGAGGACATGAATAGGTAGTTCTCCAAAGAAGAAATTCAGATGGCCAACAGGCACATGAAAAGATGCTCCACATCCTAATCATCAGAGAAATGCAGATTAAAACCACAATGAGATATCACCTCACACCAGTGAGGATGGCCAACATCAAAACACAAACAACAACAAATGTTGGCGAGGATGTGGAGAAAAGGGAACCCTCCTACACTGCTGGTGGGAATGCAAATTAGTTCAACCATTGTGGAAAGCAGTATGGAGGTTCCTCAAAAAGCTCAAAATAGAAATACCATTTGACCCAGGAATTCCACTCCTAGGAATTTACCCTAAGAATGCAGCAGCCCAGTTTGAAAAGACAGATGCACCCCTATGTTTATCACAGCAGTATTTACAATAGCCAAGAAATGGAAGCAACCTAAGTGTCCATCAGTAGATGAATGGATAAAGAAGATGTGGTACATATACACAATGGAATATTATTCAGCCATAAGAAGAAAACAAATCCTACCATTTGCAACAACATAGATGGAGCTAGAGGATGTTATGTCAGTGAAATAAGTCTGGTGGAAAAAGACAAGTATCAAATGATTTCACTCATCTGTGGAGTATAAGAACAAAGCAAAAACTGAAGGAACAAAACAGCAACAGACTCACAGAACCCAAGAATGGACTAACAGTTACCAAAGGGAAAGGGATTGGGGAGGATGGGTGGGAAGGGAGGGATAAGGGTGAAAAATGGTCATTACAATTAGCACGTATAATGTAGTGGGGGGACATGGGGAAGGCAGTATAACACAGAGAAGACAAATAGTGATTCTATAGCATCTTACTACCCTGATGGATAGTGACTGTAATGAGGTATGTGGTGGGACTTGATAATGGGGGGAGTCTAGTAACTATAATGTTGTTCATGTAATTGTACATTAATGATAGCAAAATAAAAAAATAAAGAGACCTCAAAAAATAAATACACCAAAATGCTAACTTTGTTATGGTTCTTCTTATGTTAGGATAGAGAGATGACGATTTTAAGCAATTCTTTTTCATTTCTCTATTTTTACATTTTGGCAACATGCTTTTTACCTTAATAAGTAAAATCTTCTCAGTGAAGAGATAATACTAAAACTAAAAGCCCTAATGACTAAAGCAAAGTAGCAGCCATGGACTCTTCAGAGGCACCCCCAAACCCCTCCACCAACTCTCCTGCTGCAGACGAGGCCACTGCCCAGGGACACACTCACCCTGCTGCCCCAGTCCGCCTGCACACAACCCTCAAGTTCACAGATTTAAAAACAGGACCAGAAACAAAGCCTGGGCTTCACTTTATGTCTTTCTGAGCACCCACCACACGGCAGGCAATTATAACTACAGTGTTTTCCAGCTGAACTGGCTGGGCTGAGGACGTTCCCATTTGTGCGAAGCTGTGATTGCTGGTTGGGTTAGAGCTGGAGAAGCCCTGATCCTTGCTGGCAAACACCACCCTGAGAAGCTCAAACAAAAGGAATTTGTCTTTTTCCCAGGAAACCAATGGAAATCTCAGCAGCCCCCCATGACTGATGTGTGCCCGTCACCCTCGGCCGGGCACTACCAGCTGTGGCGAGCAGCTGCAGGAAAGAGAGCAAGCTGGCCTGGTCCCTGCTCTGACCTCACCCAAATGAAGTCAGAGGGTCCACACGTCTAACTTTCTAGGTACTGGTGAAGGACTGAGACTGTGAAGGGGAAGACCAGAGAGGCAGAAAGGGCCAGAGGACCCAGCTCTCCCACACAGCCCGGGGATCCCCACAGGAAGACAGCTCCCGGGAGGCTGTCCTTTGTTCCACAGAACAGCTTGGAGGCAAATGGGAAGTCAGCACCAAAATGCAAATAACTTTCCAAACACCCTCACAGCCTTGTGAATGCATATGACACCCACTTACAAATTGGGAATGCTCAGCCCTCCCAGCTGGGCCCCAGTTCCAGGAACATTCATCTACCCTGGCCTGAAAAATGCACAGATGTTTGCTGCCTTCCCAGGGCTGAGGGAAGAGGATGGGAGAGCTAAGAGTGCAGTCTCAGAGAGAAACACACACACACATAACTCAGAAGTAAGCCTTTTGCCTCCCTGGAAGCTATAATCTGCCAGAGAGAGTAATAGCTTGGTGTGAATTAATTTATGACAAGGGTAAGGAAGGATGGGGACTTGAAGCAAAGAACAGCCCCTCCGGGATCGGGGAGGAGAGGAGACCGAGGCCCCGGAAGCTGACGCCTGCAGGGAACCGGGGCTCAGCAGCTGAACTGCAACCGCTGACGTAAAATGGACGCAGCTCATGAGACAGTGGGTGGAGAGCAGGAGAGGAGCGCTACCTCCCGTCTGTGACGATAGCAGTCCCCTCTCCTCACTCGTCCTTGGCCTTCTCTTCCAGCTGCACGGCTAGTAGCAATCACAGTCCCTGCCAGCATGGGGGGTGCCGACAGATCTGGGACTGTTAGAATGGACGCTGTCAGAGGTCAGGGCTGAATGGTGGCTTCAAGGCCTCACTCCCCGGAGCACCACGTGAACAGCAGCGGCTGAGGAGGCAGGTGGCAGAGTGCAGGGCCTGGGGCCAGGCTGTCTAGATTAAATCCTGGTGCTGTCACCGACTTGGGCAAATTACCAATTTCTCTGTGCCTCAGTTTACTAAATTACCAAATTCTCTGTGATTTCATGAAATGGTGGTCGTGTTATCACATGCCTTAGCACATAAAGTGTTCTCATGAGGATTAGAAGGGTTAATACGTGCAAGAATCTTAGAACATTGCCCAGCACGTAGTAAGGGTTACCCACAACGTGAGGATGACGACGACGACAGGCCGGCAATAGCAACTTGGGCCGAACCCAGGACTCCCAGGCAACAGTCACCACAAGGCATGACCGGGAAATCCGGATTCCTCCGGAGGGAAGCGTTATCTGCAGGACAGGCGCGGCAGGTTGCCCCCATTCACGCTCCTGCGGGTGAGTCAGCACCTGCCCCTCCCGAGGACCCACAGAGGGGCCCGTCCTCTCTCCCCGGCCCCTTGGAGCAGCCGGACTCTGTCTCTCCTGCAGGGCCCCACCCAGGGGTCCCGTCTTCCCTTGCCCTCCCCTACGCTCATCCCCACGGCTGCCACCCACCCCAACACAAGCCAACAGATTTCCACTTTCTCATCTCTTCTATTCAGCCAAGAAGTGTTTGTTGAGCCCACACTGGACACTAAAGATGTGCCAGCCAACAAAATAAAACTGCCTGCCTTCATGGAACTCACAGTCTAGTAGGGGAAACGGACAATAAACAAGATAAGTGAGTATGTTACCTAAGATTAGAAGGTTGTAAGTGCCAAGGGGAAAGGGGACGCAGCTGAAGGAGAGAGGGAATGGAGGAGTGCGGGGAAGAAGGGCGCATTATAAGATAAGGTGGGAAGGCGACACGTGCCTAAGGTTCGGAAAACGTGAGGGAACCAGCTGCCATGCAGCTGACTATCTGCAGATACAGCATTCCAGCTCTAAGGGCGAAAGGGCAAAGACCTGAGGTGTGAGTCTAGTCAAGGGCCCTGAGGCAGGAATGGGTCAGGCAGGTTCCAGGAACATCAAAGAGGTCCAGGTGTCTGGAACAGAGTGAGCAAGAGGAGGACAGTCAGTGATGTGGGGTAGGGCACAGAGGACTTTGGCTTTTACTCTGAGTGAGTGGGAAGTCACTGAGGGTTTCCGGCAGAGGAAGGACCTAATTGGACTTGCTTTTTTTAAAAGAACCCTCTGGTTACTGTTTTGAGATGAGGCAATAAGGAGGCAAAGGTGGAATCAAGGAGAGCAGTTATTACTGGGATAACCCAGGGGAGGGCCAGGGGCGTGTTGGCCCAAGGGGGTAGCACAGGATATACTCTAAAGGGAGAGTTGATGGGCTTTGCTGATGGCCTGGGTGTGAGATGTGAGACAGGAGTCAAGGATGACTCAAGGTTTCTTGTCTGAGTGACCAGAAGGATGGCCGTTGCCATTTCCAGAGATGGGGAAGGCCATGGACAAACAGGTTTGGGGCCTGCGGCGCTCCGTTTGGACTTGGGAAATTGGAGGTGTCCATCAAACCCCCTGGGGGAAGTGCTGAGTACATGGTCAGACCTAGGAGTCTGGAGTTCAGGCCAGATATATGAGCCTGGCTGGAGCTATGAATATGCGAGTCTTCAGGAGATTCAAGGTCTTCCATGCCATGATCCTGGATGAGGGGACAGAGAAGTCAAAAGACAGAGCAGGGAACCAGGAAAACAACACGCAAAGGAGCAGCCCGTGCGATGGGATAACCAGGAGAGAGCAGTGTCCTGAAGCCAAGAGAGATGCGTCTCAAGGAGGGGAGAGCAGCCAGCTGTGCTGAAAGACGAAAGGCCGATGAACACTCACAGCTGCACACTGAGTTTGGCCTGGGACCTGTGTGTGACATTGTCAAGGGCAGTTTCCGTGAAGTGAGGGAAGGACAGTCTGCCCCCATGGAGGGATGGAGATGGCATGTATAGTCAGTATTTCCAGGAGTTTTACCCTTTGGGGAAGCAGAGAAATGGGGTGATAGCTGGAGGTGGGGGGAAGGGATCCAGAGGGGATTTTTTTAAGATGAGAGGAATAACTGCATATTTGTATGCTAATGGCAATGATCCAGTAGAGAGGGGAAAATTGGCAAAGCAATATTTACGCTAAATTGTATTTTGCTCTAGATGCTCAGAGCATGGGTGATTTTTGTTTTCTCCTTTGTGTTTTCCCCTATTTTCCAAATTATCTAACATGAATATTTATTAATTCTGTAATCAGAAAAAAAGCCATTAAAATCCACAGAGATGATTGCCCAAGTGAAGCTTTTCCATGGTGACTCATCCTAGGGAGAAAAAAAGCCACCAAAGGGCTGAAAAGGAGGAGGAGGTGAAGAAAAATTAAATGCAAATAGAGCTCTCCTGGAATCAGATAATTTCTTGCCCGGCCCACTGCAGTTTCCTCGCCACCCTGCTGCCTGTCAGGCTCTCCTGCTCCTGTCCCCAACTCAACATTGTCACTGTCAGAGGGATTTCTCTTAAATGGAAATCTGATCGTGTCAGAGCCCACCGATGCCTCCCCCATGGTTTTCGGGATTAAATCTAGACCTGTTCACCTGGTGGGGAATGGCCTTTGTGATCTGGTCTGGCCTCGTCGCCAGTCGGGGGGCCCCCCTCCCCTGGCTGTCCCCCCCACAGCTCTCCAGCCCCTCCTTAATTACGCCTTCCCAGAGCCTCACTCACAGAGCCTCTGACTCGCTCCCATAGCAACGTGCTCCCCGCCACTCATCCACTCCACCGTAACCGCTGATTATGCCCCCCACACTCCAGCTCCCTGGATACAGGGACGCAGTTCTTATCTTTTATGTCCAACATCTTGCCCAATACCCTGCACATAGTAGGTGTCTCTGCTCTGTGGGTGGAATGAATGAACCACTTCTATGTCGAGCATCCCGCTGAACACAGGTCGGGGTGGTGGGCACTTCCCTTCCTCCAAACTCTCAAGCGCCCCAGGCCAACGTAAAAGCCACTGGCCAGGCTCTGCGCGCTTCCCTCAGCCTAGTGCCGTCGAGCAAATACCCTCCCCTCTTTCCTTTCCTACTCACATCCACTAATTCAGCTCCCATCTATTAAGCCCCAACTAAGTGGCAGGTGCTAGAGTAGGCACTGGGTATAAGGGTGGATAAGGGGCAAGATCCTGGCCCTTGAGGGGCACAGGGGAGGGACTTTGGGGACAAAGGCCAACATATTAATAAGGTGCCCTTGCTGAACCTGCCGACTAAGTGATTCATTCAGCAGGCAGTGGCTGAGGCCCCACCAGGAGGAAGACATGGTGCCAAACCCCGGGCTGAGAAGACCCAGAAGGCAGGGAGAAGTCAGGCCGATGTATCAATAACCAAGGTTTAAGACTGAGGCCAACAACCCGAGGGGTGCAAGCCCTTCCCAACCTGTTAGCGTCTCTGAGGTTTCCTCCTCCTGGACACCTTCCCCCATCATCACCGCCAATCAACTCAACACTGCAGCCTCCCCACAGCTCCCAGCTCCCACTAAGCCAAAATGTGATCTCAAGTAAGACAGTCAGAGTTTGAGGCATTACAGGCAGACTTGGTGAAAACCCTGCCTGGCTGGTGAGGGCTGACAACCCAGAGCATTGGACTGAGAGGAGTGAAAAGCCCCCTCCGCACCCGCGCCCTGGGTGGGGCTCCAGGGCCGGGGACAGCAGAGAGGCCAGGCTGGGGAGAACGAGGACCACCAGCTCCCGAGGACCACCAGCTCCCGAGGAGCCAGCGGGGAGGCTTAGAAGAGCCTCAGAGGCCAGACTGATGTGCTGAGGTCAACAGAAAATTTTTAGAGACCTCTTCATGTATTTTTGCCAAATGCTACAGGTTTCCAGAAGCAGGGGAATACAAACTTCAAAATGCAGGCATGAGCTAAAAATGAGAATTGAGGGTTAGTTCTTCTGATGTGGTAGCTGCTCTTGTCTGGGGAGTTTCCCCATTTTTGTTGGCGGGGATTTAGAGAAACAGGCCACCCCTCCACCGTGTTGAGTGGGAAACAGATGTGCCTGATGAGGGATAAAGGTCTTTGAATGGACCTCAGTGCCCCAGCCCTGGGCCCATGGGAAAGGAATGGAGCCGAATGCACTGGTCCCGGGCCCTGGAGTGGAGCGGCTGCGCTCCCGGAAACTTCCCACACTCAGTCCTCGGAGGAGATGAGCTGCAGCACAACGTGACTGGGAATGGATCTACGTGGACACAATTCTATAGGAAGCCTACAGCATCTGCAGAGGGGGCAACCGGAGGCCTGGCTAATGCATGGCACCCAAAAGAATTGCTTCAGGAAGGAGGCTTCTTGGGATAGCCTCGAAGACCGAACAACTGACAGAAAATTTCATGATGTTCAGAAAAGACGCTGTAAGGTGCAATGACATGCGGGGGTTGGGAACCTGGGTGCCCCACCCAAGGCCTGTTCTCCTGGGAGAATCCGCCTGGGAGAGGTGCCCAGGACAGGCGCCTGGGCTGCGGGTGGAGGGGAGCCACAGGAGGGCTCTCCCCCTGCCTCCGTGAGCCTCTCCCTGCTTCTCCGCAGTGAAGCAATTCCCTGGTATGGGGACGGCAGGGACACAACAGGGACAGGACAGAGCGGTCAGAAAAGCAAAGGGAGCCGTCCAGAGCTGCCTCCCACAGTGCCTAGAAAAGACCCAAGCTCTTTCCCCGTCTCCCTTCTCCCCAGTCTCCTCCTTTCCTGTGAGCTGCAGATTATGTCCGAGAGGTGTGAGGTTTCATTGCTTCCAAGACAGATTCATAAAAATGCAAAAACAGGATGTCCACTTCTAGCCCTGCATGTCTTTCCTTCATGTGGAGCCCAAAGCAGAAAAGTATGAGGAAGGCGAGAGACCCCAGGCGCACCGCTGGGTCGGGACCTCACCTGGATGTCCTTTTTCATGATGCTGTAAGGAAGGCCGTGGGACTCCAGGAAAGCTCTGACATCTTTCAGTTCAGAGAAAGGCACTCTCATATCCACAGGGAGGCTGGGCCTGGCTGGGCCACACCAGAAGTCTACCTTGTTCACAGAGGAAAGAAAAATGGGCACGTTTCTCACATGCATCTTAGAATCGGATCATCTCCTTCTCTTACATGGTTTAAAGGCCACACTTCTAAAATGAAAACCCTAAGGCCAAGTAGAAAGACCAGGACAAACAACATCCCCAAGTCACTGGGTTTCCTTCCCTAATGTGAAGCACCTTCATCTCCCAGCCTCAGTCACAGATTGCAAGGCCCACAGAGCCTGCACAGGGGCCAGAAGTGAGATGACTCATCATCTGGCACATTAACATGGATAAGGACCCTGCTCAGAAGAGGGAGACGTCACTGCCCCCAAGCCCCGGGGAAGCAGGAGAGGCCTAAGCTGGATCCCCACGTCATCCCAATGTTATATCTATTTTTTTAGTTTGTAAAATGGAGAGCATTATTATAGTGTTCTGAGTCCTGGTTGATAGGCATACTCAAACAAATAGGAAAAGGGGCTTTGGGCCCCAGCCAGAAATATCTGGTTGTTTGAACAACCATCAAACAAAACCCTTCTATTATAATAGCTACAGAAAACGTTTTCCACTGTGGAATAGTTGCAGAGAACAAATGTTCTCGGAAACAAATGCTCAGGCTGAGAGGGACAAACCCAAATAAAACACAGGTTTGCCAAGCTAAGCCATTTCAATTGGGAAACAGATGTGTCCAGCCTGTATGCCGCATGGCATCCCACCCAGAGACAGCTGTACCCCCCGTGCGGCTTTAGGACATGCTAGCTGTTTTTCAGAGCAGCCCTCACCCAGGCCAGAGGGGAAAGCCAGAAGGGTGATACCACCTTCCGGACAAGTGTTCCTAGCCTTTCCTGAAGACAAGCTACATCTGCTTTCTCCGCACTGTTCTCATCTTTGGCAGAGACATCTGGAGGGCAGATTTGGGGCGGGGGGCAGGAGGAGGGAGCCAAAGGGGCGCGCCCCTGTGAGGGAGGGGGACCAATACGTCCCCAGGCCCTGAGGAGTCCTCGCCTTCTGGGGCTTCAGCCCTCCAGGTCCCTGAGAAGTGAAAGCTGCTTCTCATTTTTAGCCAGGACTTGAAGAGCCTGGTATCTGGAAAGGAGACAGGAAGGGCAGAGAGAGCTGCTGGGAGGACTTCCTGCAAGGCTGTGCTGCCTGGGGAAGGCAGAGCCGAGAAGAGGCCAAGCTAAGGGGACCCGGCAGGATGGTCCCTGGAAAGCCAGAGCAGAAGAACTCGGAGGTCTGGGAAGCATAGCAGTCCTTCAGCCTGGGGCTAGCCATTAATACAGCCCCAAGTCAGACCATCCAGGGGACTCAACAAAGCCTGTGGTGCTATGGATGAGCCCAGGGCCAACACAGGGAAGAAGGATGGGAAAGGCATGTGGGGAATGAAGGAGGGCAGGAGAGCAAACAGAACGAGGCAGAGAAAGGAGTGACTGTGGGGCCCGAGCGCTCCCCATACAGGGGCTCAAGCCACAGTCTGTCCGAGCCCACACGCTCTTCTGCCTTTTTCTCCCAAGAGCTTGAGGCCCCGGAGAGGAGGGCCGCCTCGTCCTACCTTACAGAGGGGAAGCTGAACTCCTGCCCATCCCGCAAGATGGGGCGGAGGCCACGTAACTGAGCACTGTGACCTCTGGGGTCTGAAGCCAGGGTGGCGCTGGCTCCCTGCCTGACCAGCGCTGGTACAGTGGGCGAGGAGTGCCCTCTCGCAGCTTGTGTCTCCTCTTCTCTGCCATGAAGTAGTTGCCTCATGGGCTCTTTTGGGGGGCTGAGAAGCCACGACCACAGAGAGCCTGGTGTACGATACTGGCGCTTATTGTTTGCCATTCAGAGGAGGCCAATTCCACATTCATATGATGGTGTATACAGGCTTTTGGGGGTTGCTACCTTCTTTAAGCATTGGAGGGAAACTGTGAGACCTTCCCCCCCAAAAAATAGTAGATACACAAAAAATTTCACATGCAATTTCAGGGGATTCTTGGAGCCCTGAACACTTCCCCATGGACCCCAGGTTAAGAATTCTGGATTTGGGAAAGACAATAATACAGCTTCACATCCTGCCTTCAAACATGAGAGTGTAAGATTACAGACTTAGCAGTGGGTTCAGGATGGGGGTCAAAAGTCCTGACTCCCTCTGCCCTGATCAGATCCCAGAGGACAGCCACCTCCTCGCAGGGACACCCACTCCGCTAGCTCCTGGCAGACCCCTCCCCATGGAGCAGCCACTCACCCTGTGAAATTCATTTGGCCCAAAGCTGCTGCCAGGAAAAAACTGCAGACAAGGAGTGAGGACAGACCAGGGCCCACGCCTCCTGCGGGGGCGCCCTGCATGCTCCTTCCTCCAGACAAGCTTCCAGGCCTTTCCTTGTGCCCAGGCATGGCCCAGGCCTCAGGCCAGCACAACACCTAAAGGCCGGCAGGCCCTGCCTGAGAATGGGCATTAGGCTCTCTCCGGGGAGACCCAGCCTGTGACTCCCGCAGCCCCAGCCTTAGGAGAGCTAGCACAGCCCCTCCCCACTTCTAGGCAAATCCTTTCCTGGGAAGAGGAAGACCAGTCCCTGCGCTTTCTTTTCTCCCTGGAGGTTTGCTCGGCCAGCCTCTTATGATCACCAAATCCTCCACCTCCAGAGAAAGAGGCCCCAGTAAACCACTCCTTTCCTCCCTCCTGAATTCCTTTCTTTTGCTCTCCTTCTCCCTCATCCACTCACACTTTCTCTGCACCATATCCTTCGTGCACACAAGGGTGTGGACCCCACTGAAAGAACACAGGGCTGAGAGACAGAGAACCGGGTACTCCCTTCCTGTCTAAGAGATCTAAGGCAACTGAGCTAATCTCTCTAAATTTCAGCTTACTCATCAGTCAAATGGGGCTTATGATACCTCCCCTCCCTACCTCAGAGGGTTTTGGGGGGTTGTGGATGAGACATCTGGGGTGAATTGGCTTGGCAAGGCCTGCAAACTATAAAGTATTGTTATTTCAAAGCATTAACTCTTAGTCATAGCTGCATCTTAGGTCAGTCCTCCAGCTGCAAGGGGGAGAAGGGGAAGAGAACAGAGAGGGGAACAAAGAACTCTCTACCGTTTGAGGAGGAAGTCAGTGAAGATTCCTTTTTCCCTCTCTTCAGGTGGTCACCACTTTCTGCTAGACAAGAAGGTCACTGCAGTCATTACTATAGTTCTCAACAGACAGCAAAGTCAATCTCTCACTCCTGCCGAAGCCCCACACGGCCCCCTCTGTGGCCTGGGAATAGTAGGCATAAAGCAGAGGCCAGTACACAAAGCAGTCATACTGGAAGGAGAAAGTGAAAGAGGATGCCTGAATGGTGAGTGATGAATCCAACAGAAAATCCACAGGAGGCGGAAGAAAGGCAGAGACGAAATCCAGCAAAGTCGTTCAGCAGAGGATGTCAACAAAAGGCCACTTAACTGTCACCAGCGATTCTCAGACGCCCCCCTCCTCATCCATACTCTCCCAGAATGGCCAATTAACTGGCCATGTGTGCAGAGGGGAGCTCTCTTATTGACAGAATGCCTTGCTCCCACACCCCACTGGACCTACTCCATTATTTCATGGTTCAGCTGTTCAGACATGCCAAACTCCCTTGCAACCCTGGCTATGGGAACTCTCAGACAGAAACATTAGCAAACGGCTTAAGGACCTAGAAAAGAAAGCGATGGGGCTTTCTACCCAAGTAACATTCAGCTTTAGCAGAAATAGAAATAAAAGAATGTACTAGTAAACAACAGCTCAGGAATTTAAAAGAAAAAAAGTGGGATGGTGCTAGTCACCAAAAGTACCCAGAATCTTCCTGTTCAAAAGCATCATTTTAAGCCACTAATAATAAGACAACTATCCCTGTACTCGGTTCAGGGTGGACAGAGAGAAAGATCGAGAGCAAGAGCAAAAGAGAAAGACAGAGGAGCAGTAAATATTCTCCAGGATCTATGACAGCAGCTCCAGGAGAACTTTCTGTGACAATGGAAATGTTCTGTGTCTGCACTGTCCAATAGGGAAGCCATAGCCGCTTGAAAGGTGGCTAGTGGGACTGAGGAGTTGAATTTTTTATTTTAGTTAATTTAAATAATTTGAATAGCCACATATGCTGCCATATTAGGCAGCACAGTTCTATGGGAATTCATCAGCCCTAAAGCACTACCTCCAATGGCTGCATTTGAAGCAGAGGCACAGAACTATGATGGACCGAATACCTAATATTGGCTTCTTGAAGTGAACTAGTCATATAATCATTGATTCAGTAAATGTCTACTATGTGCCAGGCACCTGCTAAAGTGCAGAAGTAAAGTAGAAAATCATACAGATCTGGTCATCAGATTTTTTTTTTGCTATCAATGTACAATTACATGAGCAACATTATGGTTACTAGACTCCCCCTATTATCAAGTCCCCACCACATACCCCATTGCAGTCACTGTCCGTCAGCGTAGTAGGATGTTATTATAGAATCACTACCTGTCTTCTCTGTGTTATACTGCCTTCCCTGTATCCCCCCATGCCACCCCCACCCCCGCTACATTATTTGTGCTAATCATAATGCCCTTTTTCCCCCTTCTCCCTCCCTTCCCACCCATCCTCCCCAGTCCCTTTCCCTTTGGTAACTGTTAGTCCATTCTTCGGTTCTGTGAGTCTGCTGCTGTTTTGTTCCTTCAGCTTTTGCTTTGTTCTTATATTCCACAGATGAGTGAAATCATTTGATAATTGTCTTTCTCTGCCTGGCTTATTTCACTGAGCATAATACCCTCTAGATCCATCCATGTTGTTGCAAATGGTAGGATTTGTTTTCTTCTTATGGCTGTATAATATTCCATTGTGTATATGTACCACCTCTTCTTTATCCATTCATATACTAATGGACACTTAGATTGTTTACATTTCTTGGCCATTGTAAATAGTGCTGCAATAAACATAGGGGTGGATATGTCTTTTCAAATAGGGCTCCTGCCTTCTTAGGGTAAATTCCAAGGAGTGGGATTCCCAGGTCAAATGGTATTTCTATTTTTAGTTTTTTGAGGAACCTCCATATTGCTTTCCACAATAGTTGAACTAGCTTACATTCTCACCAGCAGTGTAGGAGGGTTCCCCTTTCTCCACATCCTCGCCAGCATTTGTTGTTCTCAGTCTTTTCGATGCTGGACATCCTTAGTGGTGTGAGGTGATATCTCATTGTGGCTTCAGTTTGCATTTCCCTGATGATTAGTGATGTGGAGCATCTTTTCATGTGTCTGTTGGCCACCTGAATTTCTTCTTTGGAGAACTGTCTCTTCATATCCTCTGCCCACTTTTTAATTGGGTTATTTGCCTTTTGGGTGTTGAGGCGTGTGAGTTCTTTATATATTTTGGATGTTAACCCCTTGTCAGATATGTCATTTACAAATATATTCTCCCATACTGTAGGATGCCTTTTTGTTCTGTTGATGGTGTCCTTCGCCATACAGAAACTTTTTAGTTTGAAGTAGTCCCATGAGTTCATTTTTGTTTTTGTTTCTCTTGCTCTAGGAGATGCGTTCAGGAAGAAGTTGCTCAGGCTTATATTCAGGAGATTTTTGCCTATGTTGTCTTCTAAGAGTTTTATGGTTTCATGACTTACATTCAGGTTTTTTATCCATTTCAAGTTTACTTTTGTGTATGGGGTTAAACAATAATCCAGTTTCATTCTCTTGCATGTAACTGTCCAGTTTGTCCAACACCAGCTGTTGAAGAGGCTGTCATTTCCCCATTGTATGTCCATGGCTCCTTTATCATATACTAATTGACCATATATGCTTGGGTTTATATCTGGGCTCACTAGTCTCTTCCATTGGTCTATGGGTCTGTTCTTGTGCCAGTACCAAATTGTCTTGATTACTGTGGCTTTGTAGTAGAGCTTGAAGTCTGGGAGCATAATCCCCTCGGTTTTATTCTTCCTTCTCAGGATTGCTTTGGCTATTCGGGGTCTTTTGTGATTCCATATGAATTTTAGCACGATTTGCTCTAGTTCATTGAAGAATGCTGTTGGTATTTTGATAGGGATTGCATTGAATCTGTAGATTGTTTTAGGCAGGATGGCCATTTTGACAATATTAATTCTTCCTATCCATGAGCACAGGATGTGTTTCCATTTATTGGTATCTACTTTAATTTTTCTCATGAGTGTCTTGTAGTTTTCAGAGTATAGGTCCTTCACTTCCTTGATTAGGTTTATTCCTAGGTATTTTATTCTTCTGATGCAATTGTGAATGGAATTGTTTTCCTGATTTCTCTTTCTGCAAGTTCATCATTAGTGTATAGGAATGTAACAGATTTCTGTGTATTAATTTTGTATCCTGCAACTTTGCTGAATTCAGATATTAAATCTAGTAGTTTTGGAGTGGATTCTTTAGGGTTTTTTTATATACAATATCATGTCATCTGCAAACAGGAACAGTTTGACTTCTTCCGTACCAATCTGGATGCCTTTTATTTCTTTGTGTTGTCTGAATGCCGTGGCGAGGATCTCCAGAACTATGTTGAACAGAAGTGGGGAGAGTAGGCATCTTTGTCTTGTTCCGATCTTAAAGGAAAAGCTTTTAGCCTCTTGCTGTTAAGTATAATGTTGCCTGTGGGTTTGTCATATATGGCTTTTATTATGTTGAGATACTTGCCTTCTATACCCATTTTGTTGAGAGTTTTTATCATGAATGGATGTTGAATTTTGTCGAATGCTATTTCAGCATCTATGGAGACAATCATGTGGTTTTTGTCCTTCTTTTTGTTGATGTGGTGGATGATGTTGATGGATTTTCGAATGATGTACCATCCTTGCATCCCTGGGATGAATCCCACTTGATCATGATTTGGATGATCTTTTTGATGTATTTTTGAATTTGGTTTACTAATATTTTGTGGAGTATTTTTGCATCTATGTTTATCAGGGATATTGGTCTGTAATTTTCTTTTTTTGTGGGGTCTTTGCCTGGTTTTGGTATTAGAGTGATGTTGGCCTCATAGAATGAGTTTGGGACTATTCCCTCCTCTTCTACTTTTCGGAAAACTTTAATGAGGATGGTTATTAGGTCTTCACTAAATGTTTGATAAAGTTCAGCAGTGAAACCATCTGTTCACGGGTTTTGTTCTTAGGTAGTTTATTTGATTACCAATTCAATTTCCTTGCTGGTAATTGGCCTATTCAGATTTTCTGTTTCTTTCTGGGTCAGCCTTGGAAGGATGTATTTTTCTAGAAAGCTTCTAGGTTATCCAGTTTGTTAGCATATAATTTTTCATAGTATTCTCTCATAATTCTTTGTATTTCTGTGCTGTCCATAGTGATTTTTCCATTCTCATTTCTGATTTTGTTTATGTGTATAGACTCTTTTTGTCTTGATAAGTCTGGCTAAGGGTTTATCTATTTTGTTTATTTTCTCGAAGAACCAGCTCCTCCTTTCATTGATTCTATTGTTTTATTCTTCTCAATTTTATTTATTTCTGCTTTAATCTTTATTATGTCCCTCCTTCTACAGACTTTGGGCCTTGTTTGTTCTTCCTTTTCTTGTCTCATTAATTGTGAGTTTAGACTGTTCATTTGGGATTGTTCTTCTTTCCTGAGGTAGGCCTGTATTGCAATATACTTCCCTCTTAACATGGTCTTTACTGTGTCCACAGATTTTGCACTGTTGACTTGTTGTTGTCATTTGTCTCCATATATTGCTCGATCCCTGTTTTTATTTGGTCATTGATCCATTGATTATTTAGGAGCATGTTATTAAGCCTCCATGTGTTTGTGGGCTTTTTCGTTTTCTTTGTGTAATTTATTTCTAGTTTCATACCTTTGTGATCTGAGAAGCTGGTTCGTACAATTTCAATCTTTTTTAATTTATTGAGGCTCTTTTTGTGGCCTTGGATATGATCTATTCTTGAAAATGTTCCATGTGCACTTGAGAAGAATGTGTATCCTGTTGCTTTTGGATGAAGTGTTCTGTAGATGTCTGTTAGGTCTATCTGTTCTAATACGTTGTTGAGTCCCTGTGTCTCTTTATTTATTTTCTGTCTGGTTGATGTGTCCTTTGGAATGAGTGGTGTGTTAAAGTCTCCTAAAATGAATGCATTGCATTCTATTTCCCCCTTTAATTCTGTTAGTATTTGTTTCACATATGTAGGTGATCCTGTGTTGGGTGCATAGGTATTTATAATAGTTATATCCTCTTGTTGGACTGACCCCTTTATCATTATGAATGTCCTTTTTTGTCTCTTGTTACTTGCTTTGTTTTGAAGTCTATTTTTTCTGATACAAGTACTGCAACTCCTGCTTTTTTCTCCCTATTAATTGCATGAATTATCTTTTTCCATCCCTTCACTTTCAGTCTGTGTATGTCTTTGGGTTTGAAATGAGTCTCTCATAGGCAGCATATAGATGGGTCTTCTTTTTTTATCCATTCTGTGACTCTATATCTTTTGATTGGTGCATTCAGACCACTTACATTTAGCGTGATTATCGATAGGTATGTACTTATTGCCATTGCAGGCTTTAGATTTGTGGTTACCAAAGGGTCAAGGGTAATTCCCTTACTATCTAACAGTCTCATTTAACTCGCTTTATATGCTATTACAAACACAACCTGAAGGTTCTTTTTTTTCCTCCTTTTTCTTCCTCGTCCATTCTTTATATGTTAGGTATCATATTCTGTACTCTTTGTCTAGGCCTTGACTGACTTTGGGGGTAGTTGATTTGATTTTGTATCTGCTTTGTATTTAATTGTTTTACTTTGTTGTGGTTTTATTTCCCCTAGTGACATCTATTTAGCCTTAGGAATACTTCCATCTATAGCAGTCCCTCCAAAATGCACTGTAGAGGTGGTCTGTGGGAGGTAAATTCTCTCAGCTATTGCTTCTCTGAAAATTGTTTAATCCCTCCTTCAAATTTAAATGATAACCTTGCCGAGTAGAGTACTCTTGGTTCGAGGCCCTTCTGCTTCATTGCATTAAATATATCATGCCACTCCCTTCTGGCCTGTAGGGTTTCTGTTGAGAAATCTGATGATAGCCTGATGGGTTTTTCTTTGTATGTGATCTTTTTTCTCTCTCTAGCTGCTTTTAAAAGTCTGTCTTTATCCTTGATCTTTGCAATTTTAATTATTATATGTCTTGATGTTGTCTTCCTTGGGTCCCTTGTGTTGGGAGATCTGTGCACCTCCATGTCTTGAGAGACTATCTCCTTCCCCCAGTTGGGGAAGTTTTCAGCAATTACCTCCTCAGTGACACTTTCTATCCCTTTTTCTCTCTTCTTCTGATACCACTATAATGTGATTATTGTTCTGTTTGGATTGGTCACACAGTTCTCTCAATATACTTTCATTTTTAGAGTTCCTTTTTCTCTCTGTGCCTCAGCTTCTTTGTATTCCTCTTCTCTAATTTCTATCCCATTTGCCATCTCTTCTACTGCATCTAATCTGCTTTTAAATCCCTCCATTATATGTTTTATTTCAGATATGGAATTTCTTAATGATTGAATCTCCAACTTAAATTTGTCCCCGAGATCTTGAATATTTTTCTGTACCTCCATGAGCATGTTTATGATTTTTATTTTAAACTCTCTTTCAGGAAGACTAGTGAGTTCAGTTTCATTTGGTCCTTTTTCTGGGGTTTGTGATATTTTGGTCTGAAGCAGCTTCCTTTGACATTTCATAAATCTGTGTGGTGCCCCCTAGTGCCCAGAAGCTCCAGTCCCTGGAGCTGCTCAGCCCCTAGAGTGAGGTTGGGGGTTGTATGGGAGCAGCACTAGTGCCTTGGGGCAGGAAAGAGCTGTTTCCTGATTCCCGGCTGCAGTGCCTGTCTCCGGTATCAGAGCCAGTGGGCCAAGCACACAGGTGTAAGCCTCTGTGCTTGGTATCTCTAGCTGTTGTAGGCGCGGCCTCCGTCTGGCCTAATGCCAGCGCAGTGACTGCTGGTTTGCAAGCATGGGCTGGCAGGCCAGGAGGAAGGCACAGCAGGCTGCATGTCACAGTTGTGGGCCTCGGAGCCGAGTAGGCAGCCAGGGGGATGGGGCACTGAAGCTCTTCAAAGTTCCCAACCTACTGGGAAGAGTGCGCCCAGGCAACCTTGTCCACCTATCCCTTCTCCTCCGTAGCAAGCTCCCTGCAAACCCTGCCCCTTCAGCAGCCCTCTTGCTGCTAGGAAGCCTGTGTGATCACCCGCCTTTCCTTTATCACAGAGGGAACTGATGTGGATCCCCATCTTCCACAAACGGCCAGAATCTCGGTCTTTCAAGCTCTCCACCTGTCGCAGCTCCCCAACCCCAGCAAACTCCAGAGCACCACACAGTGTAGGTCTGTGGTCCAAAGCAGACCTCCAGGGCTGGGTGTTCAGCAGTTCTAGGCTTCCACCCCCGCCCCACTCCATTTCTCTTCCTCCGGCCAGAGATGTGGGATGGGGGAAGGGCTTGGGTCTCACGGAATCAAGGCTTTTGAACGTTATCGTTTCATGAGGTCTGCTCTGTTCGTGAGGTCTGTATGCAGTCTGCTGCAGCCTTCTTTCCTGTTGCTGTTTTAGGGCTAGTTGTATTAACTATATTTTCATACTATATGTGGTTTTGGGAGGTATTCTTTGTCTCACCTCTCACGCCACCATCTTGAATGCTCTCTGGTCCTCAGATTTCTAATGGGGTAAGTAGACAATTAAGAGTTTATTAAGTGTAAAAATAGAGTTGGTGTAGGAGCTGCAAGGGGAAGGTATAATGTGCCATGAGGACAAGAAACATGGACCCCGTAGAGACTGAGGTGAAAGGGAGAATTTCCCTAAAGAGGTTTTGTTGGCAGACTTTGTCTCCTGCAGGCGGTTGGAGTAGATACCTAAACAAGTCTGCCCAAGTGAAACAACTAAATCACTGGATAAAATAGTCTTAATGAGTTTTTAGAGGGAACCCTGAGTTGTCATGCAGGTAAGAATCCATAGATCCCAAAAAGAAGTAAAAGCCAGACTTACCTGAGCAATAAGCAAATTTTCCCCCTGAAGAGTTCCCTGAGACCTAGAATTCTTGATCTTTCTTCTAGAAGAACAGACCTTGTATTTGGATCATTTTCCTTCTGCTTGAAGTATATATTTTTAAACTTTCCTTCAGTGAAATTCTCTGTTATCTGAAAATTATTTTGCTTTCATTCATGAAACAGATTTACTGGGTATAATTCTAGGTTGTGTATTGTTTTTTCTCTCAGCTCAGTGGAAACATTATCCTACAGTTTTCTGGCTTCCATTTTACTGTTACAAGGTAATCAATCCGTTTATTTACTATTCTTTAGTAGATGCCCTATACCGTGGTCACTGGGACAATTATAGATCTATATGGGAAAAATAGAATTAAGTCCCTGTCTCACCACATATAAAAATCAATTCCAGGCAGATTAAAATACTGAAATGCAAAAGGCAACATTAAAGCACAGTTAAGACAATATAAAGATTATTTTTATGTATTATATTTATACTAATATTTTATGTATTAGTTTGGGAATAATTTTTCTAAATAAGACACAAAAGAAAAAAAATCAAAAAGATTTCCATAAAGAGAAAGATGAATAAAATCTACTACATTAAAATTAAGAACTTCTGTTCTTCTGACCCTTGACAAGGAGTAGAAAAACAGCTCTAAGACTGAGAAGACACATTTATAACACATACAACTGGTGAATGATTAATAACCATGATATATAAGGAACATCTGTGAATGAACTTTTTTAATGGGCAAAAAACAAAGAAGGGTAGTTCTCGGAAGGGAGTTACATGTTCTAAAAACATATGAAAACTAGTAATTAGTAATCAGGGAAACGCAAATTAAAACCACAGTGAAATTATGACATCACAGCACCAAATTGGCGAAAGTTAAAAAGTCAGTCAATAGCCAGTGTTGGCAAGGATGGGGAGCCGGTAGAATCTCTCGTGGAGTGCTCCTGGGGGAACTTTAAATTAGTGCAATCCCTTTGGAAAACAGCTGTTACCTAGCGAAGTTGAAAATGTACTGCACACCCTGTGCCCTGACAGTTCTACCCCCAGCTACTAGGTCTGGAGAAATGCCTGCTCATGTGCACCAAGATATACGTACAAGGTTGAATAAATGGAGGTGCACTGTATTCATGCCGAATACAACAGAGAAAATGATACAGATACGTGCACTCAGTGGATAAGCCTCAAAATGTTGAGTGAAAGAAATAGAACAGAAAATGTAGGTTTCCATTTATATACATTCATATCAAATAGGTAAGACTAAACTACATATTGTTTAGAAATGTGTACACACGTGACAATGATAAGGAAAAGGAAAGAAATTATTCGTATGGATTAGTGGTTTCATCGGGGGAGGAGTCCAGTGAGGGGCCCATGCAGGCTTCTCACATGGTGTCATGTTCTTGTTCTTAAGCTGAATAACAGGTAAAAGATAATTTTATTTTTAACAGGCTGTGGAAGTTTTATACAGGCTCTTGTATGTATGATTGATATACTTCACAATAAAACATTTCAAAGGAAATACGGGAAAGCTAAATTCTTCTTTTTCATAGTGGGAAATCAATCGAAAAGGCCTAAAATTGAAAAACCAAGACGTAACAATATAAGTACCTTATCTAATTTTATAAACGTGAAGGTCAAGACTAAAAGAATGCAGTATGGTTGTCGCTGGAGAGCAAGAAGTGGGGGGGGAGGAGCAGGGAGCAGGACTCAGCTGCTTTTTATAATGAGTCTTATGAAATTCTTTGACTCTTAAACAGTGTGCTGTGATAAGCAATTAAAATAAATGTGACGTTTCGAAAATGCCATTTGATATAGAGACAGAAAGTAGAATGGTGGTTCCCAGGTTGGTGGGGGCAGGGAGAAGTGGGGGTGGGGCGGTGTTTAATGGAGGCAGATTTTCAGTTGGGAAAGATGAAAAACCTCTGGAGGGGAACAGTGCTGATGCTGGCACGACGATGTGAATGTACTTAATGCCACTGGACTGTACACTTAAAAATGATTCAAGGGGTAAATTTAATGTTGTGTGTATTTTACCACACACAAAAGATTTAAAGCTAAAAAAAAAAAAAAAGAGTGACACTTGAGCTGAGTTACTTAAGATACGAAGGAGTTAAGCAGCCAAAGCAAGGTGGGGAGGTTGCAGGAAATCTGATTCTTGCCCTAAATCCCTTCTTCATTAAAGGTATTAATTCCCACTTCCGGTTGGGGACCACCCTGAGGGTCTCAGAGATCAAGTGAAAGTGCTCCCAAACTTTTGCACATAAAACTCCCGAACTAAATTATGTTTAATTTCCAAAAGTCCCCTTTGGGTGCTTAATGGAAATAAATATATCAAATGTAATCTTAAAAAACAAAACGAGGGTGTCATCATTCACATTACAAAAGGATTGTTAGATTAACAAGAGGATTTACCAGTTTCTTAACAGAGCCAGCTCCCCACCACACACACAAAGTGTGATTTAATTAACAAAAAAAAAAAAACAGGCTTATCCCACCTTCAAGAAATATGCCAAACAGGTGCTTTCAGAGGAAATTGAGTACTGAAAATCCAAGAAAACAATGACCCACCAAAAGGTGGGTTAATGCTGCTCTAGCCTGGAGTTTCTAAATCTACTTCATCATTCAAAATCTCACGCTGGGGCGCCACCCTGGGTGGGGGCAGCCACAGGTGACCTATCATATCTACAATGTTGATAATCACACTTCTGCCTCCCTCTATCATCACATACTGTATAGATTCTAATTCTTCATAAGCCATCAGTCTAACATGAAACAAACTGCTTGTGGGCTGGGGCTGTAACCTGTTCATCTATGTGACCCCAGGAAGCCTGCCTACAGCCCAGGACTTACTTACTGATTGATTTTACTGAGTGAGGCCTATCCTTTCCTGGGACCACAGAGATGCCCTGGGTGTCTGAGATCATGAGAAATTTAACAGATATTTCAGGGTGTTGAAAAACAAGAGATTTAGAACCCAGGACCATTGAATCCGAAGCAATGACTTTACTCTGAACCTTACAGTGCTCACTATTGATGGTGACAATTGGTGAAGGGTCCACAAACTTGGTCCAAGTGTCAGAAAAATAAAAAATGAAATCCTGATGTTACTGGAGCAAATACGACATCAGGTTTGAGCAACTCAGGAAAACCTTAATCAACTTGTTACTGTTTCTCCTTGCCTGGGGAGTAAGGGAGATCATCTCTGGACTTCCTTCTCCCAACCTCCTGGTTTAATATCCAAAGGTCATGTTACCACTGGCCTCTGAGACCTCAGAGCTGGCACCTACACCCTTCTACCACCCTGCAGCCCTGGTAAAGGGATGGGAGGGAAACACCGTCTCCCAGGGCCAGTGATATTCATTACTAGGTCTTCCCCAGCCTAGCAGTTTGTCCACTTTCCAGCTTGATCAAGTATCTTTCTGGCTACACAAGTCCTTCGTTTGTTTTCCAGAATAAACAGAAGGCTTCTAGACCTCCTACTCAGGCACCAGGGAGCCTGGAGGACATAGAGAAACATGCATGTTAAATATTGATCCTACTGATAGCCCTGGGGCAGGAGAGAGGGAGTGAGGAAGATCTGGTGTCTTCTTTGACCTGCCTCCTTAACAAGTTAGTACCTGTTCACCACCAGCTGTCTCTGGAAATATCTTTAGAAATACCACTTCACAGTGATGAGGCAGGTCGGCCTTCCCTTCCCACCAGGTCTGGCTTCTCTGAGTTTTCTAATATAGACTTGCTGAAATTGGAACAGAAGGTCTTTGCTTTCCCTGACCGCTGTGCTTCTCACATCCTGTAGGAAAGAGCAATGTTGCGGCAAGGCGCTCAGAACTGAGGAGGGGTGACCACCTCAGTCAGTTAAGTGGAAAGAAGGCACTGGATCAGATGTGAAACTGCCACCCTGCAGGTATTCATTCAATATGCCTTTATGTTGCACCAGTATGTGCTGAGCTGCTGGGGATCCAAAATAAATAAAACCTTGGCTCTGCCCTCCAGGGAATTATAAGCCCCAAATCTGGGTGAATGGTTTTCTAATGGGAGACCAAGTTGTTTAAATACTCAAGCAGAATATATTTACTTGCTTGTTGAAAGAAGTGGGCACTGTGTCACTCAAAATCTGAGAGGCTGATAGTTGAAGATGAGGGTATGTTGTCCAATGGATTGTCTGATCTCTATGAAAGGGCATAGAGTCCCTAAAGGAGAGAAATCGTGTCTTTGGCCCATTCCAGATGTTTCATAGTAAGTAAAACATTACTCCAGTCCTCCCTGGATGACCATCTCAGGTGCAGGCACAAGAAGGGTGGACCCATAAGAACCATACAATGCCCCTCAATCGTGGTCATCAGCCCGCAGTGACGGCCAGACACGGAGACCTGGCTCCTGTTTCCTCCCCACAGCCTCTCTCATCACTGCAGAACTGGAAACTCAGGCTTCCAGGGGCCAGGCAGGTAACACAGGGCTGTAGGCCCAGAGGGACTGAAGGAACTCTGTGTGTTTTAAAGGAGTTCCCGTTGCTTTCTCAGCAGCAGTGTGTAGAGCTAGCCTTGGGAATCTGCTTCACCATTTCCATTTGTGTATGTTTGGGAAGGTTACTTCACCTCTTGAAGACTATTATTCCTCACCAGTTAAACAGGGATAATAATAACCATTCTGCACACATCACCAGGTGGTGGTGGTAATTTAATTATCCAATATTGATAAAAGCATTTTAAAGCTACAAATCATTACAAAACTGCAAGCAATCTAACCAATATCAAGTCTTCCTTATCTCCGAAGGTCTAATTTATGCTCTTAGAACTTCGGGACATACATTCCAATCTATTTTCCAGAATTCCACTGATACTATTTGTTGGAAAAGAGCACTTTTTTCCTGCTGCCCTAACTTGAGAGTGTGGCTTATGCAATTGTTAATGCACTGCCCCTGCAGAAAATCAAGTCAACAAATATTTACCAGCTGCTAAGCTCGGCCTTGTAGGACATAGAAAAAACTATTGAGATTCACTTTCTGCATTAAAGGAGCAGATTGTCCAGCTGCACCAAAGTGCCCACATATTCTAGAGGAGGAGAAAACTGCATGTATTCTCTGGATGCCCCCAGTACACCTGGAGCTTTAATTCCGATACAAGAAACAGCTGGTGTTCATGATTTAAGGCTCAATACAAACAGTAGGGAGGATTTATTTTGCGAGCTGCCTGGTTTGACAAAGTTCCTGATTCATCAAACAGAAAGATCATGATGATGATGATGACAGTACAAATGATTCTTCATAGCTGGTCTTGATACAGTGACATAAAAGAACTGCATTCTACATAGGACATTCCAGATGTGGAACATAAACTCACCTTCGCCCAAAATAGACTTGTAGCCTTCCCAGCATCTGCAAAAATCAAAGGTGACCCCTGTCTTGCCTGAGGGTTTCAACCCCAGACAAGTTCACTATGGACTGTGAACTTGACAACGGACGTTCTTGGGGTAAAAGGGTTTCTACCCAGATATATTCTCATGGCAGTAGGCTGAGCATTAGAATCACGTCTGCATCCAGCAGTTCACAGGTTCATAATCCACCTCCATCTCTGCCACCGCCCAGAACACTAGGTGGAGCTCTTTATATAGTGACTCAGTCAATAATAGCTCATTGTCTACAGGTGTGGAAGCAGTAGCCTAGTAGTTGGCTGATTACATCATCAAGTAGTTTAGGATCAGGTGAGGATCCTGGCCATAGGAACTTCCATTTTCCCCACAACCCCATATACTTGACATGGCTGGGATTGGAAGCTAGACCTGTGAAGGTTTCAGGCAATGATCTTTGTATTAATCTAGTTTAGAGAAAATAGAAGTTCCTATAACTAGGATCTTCACCTGACCCTGACTACTTGATGATGTAATTGGCCTACTGCTAGGCTAATAGTTACACACCCATTGGCAATGAGCCATTATCATTGGTGTTGCTATATACAGAGCTCCACCCAGTGCTCTGCCCAGGGACAAAGATAGAGATGGATCGCAATCTTGCCTGAGGCAGATGTGATTCTAGCACTGACCTGCCTCCATGAGAATAAAACTTGATATAAACTCTTTTACCCCCAACATTCCATTGTTGTTATTTGGGCTCACAGAATCCAGAGTGAATTTGCCCAGGGCTGAAACCCTCAGTCAAGACACAAGTAAAACGGCATTGTAGATAAAGTGAAGGTTCCTATGGCCAGGATTCTCACCTGGCCCTAAATGGCTTGCTCACTACACCCATGTGGGCAATAGGTTGCTATTGACTCTATATAAGGAGCTCTGCCCAGTGCTCTGTGTGACATGGTGGCACAGCTGCATAGCTGCAGGAGAGCAGAGATGAGATGAGTGGTGGCAGCACTGAGGACAGAACTGAGATGGTTGCAGAGGGCAGAGAGGCCCAGAGGCAGAGACCGGTTTGCTGCATGCAGACTCACTCTGAGTGGATGGGATTCTGGTGACTGACCTGCCATCGTGGAAATAAAGTTGGGTATAACCCTTTCACCCCAAGAATGTTCTACTGTCATTTCTTTGGTCACATTGAATCCATAGTGCACTTGTCTGGGGCTGAAACCCATTGGCAAGACAGGCATCAACAGCTATTGAACATGGGAAAGGTCCCAAAGGAAGAACCCCAATATTTTTCAAAAGCCAAATACTACTAAAAATGATCTAACATCCAACTAGTGCTTTTCTGTGAACTGTTGAGATCTTTGTCATTAGGTCTCATGAAAAACTTAACAAAAATAAGGCTTCCAGTTAGGGAAATGCCAATGACCTGATTCATAAATGAGCTTCCACCATTTGGTGAGATAATAATTCAAGCTAACACATCCTGAGTACTTCTAGTGCCAGGTAAGGTGCTGAGTAGTTTGCTGAATTCTCTTGATAAGCTATTGTAAATACTATTATTATTCTCATTTCAAAGATGAGGAAACAGGCTCTAAGTCTGGGGAGAGGAAATCCCAGAGCAAAATACCTCTAAAAACCTAAATCAGTCAAAGGGAAAAATAAAGTTTAAAACCCGTTTATTGCTTACAAACTGCAGTCCAGTGCCGTCTCTCTCCCCTGCTCCGGAAGAAGCAGGCCCCTCCCCTTAACCTCTCAGTTTCAGACATGCCCTCAGTTGCCCAGGTAAAAAATACCCATTGACATGGAGATGAACTTCTCTCCACCCGAGGATATGTAAATGCACCAAAGCCAGGAGAGATATTCTGGAAATATTACAATTTTACCCACACAGGCTCCCAAAGGTTACATCATGGCCCAGGGTCTCATAGCTTAGTGAAGAAGTTGGACTATTGCCCTGCTCCCCAGCAGACAGAGTGCATGTCATCTGCCTTTCAGTCCCCAGGTGGCTGCAGCTCAGTGAGTGGCTCTTGTTTCAAGCAGGCAGCACATGGATAACAGCTAATCCCATCCACAACCACAGACTGTCACCCTCTCCATCAGCTACTTCACAAAGGTCTTCCTCTGGTTCCCACAGGACTGGGCATGAGACCTGAAAATGGCTCACAAGCCCCCTCCCCAGTACCACAAAAAAGAGAGCTCAAAATACTTTTCCCACTATCAATAGATCATCCCTTTCTCATCCTCATCAGTGTCCTCAATAATGGGGAATTCCATGGAGACTGATTTGATGAGGTGTGAAAGCCTTTCAAACTTAAATGTGTTTCAGAAATTTATGTTGTGTCCATGAATGTTTATGGCTCAGGTTTTCTCTTTTTCGGTGTGGGGGGGTCTTCACTTAGAGAACAGAACGTATTAATATTTGTCATGGGCAAGAAACATTCTTCCTGAGATTTTACACCTGTAAAATGTGGATGATGACATCAAGCCACATTTTTTCATGTGGATTTGAGAGCATAAAAAGAATACAAAGTTAAGAATAATTTTATATCAAGCCCAAATGCCACATTCTCTAACTTTCCTAATCCAGAGACCCCACAACTACCATCACTGTCCATGCCACAGCTTTCTTTTATTTATAGCAGCTCTCATTACCCAAATTACATTTTTTAATCTGGTTTCTTGAGTACTTCATGTCTCTCTGACCACAGTGAAATTCTGTGCAAGAAGGGATTTTGTCTTCTTTGCCATTGCATTGCCAGCCTCTAAAACAGTCCCTGGCACATGCTAGGCACTCAATAAATGAAAGTTGAATAGTAAAACCTTTTTGTGTTAAAATTCATATCCTTATAAACATTTTTTAAATTGGATTTCCAGTCCATAGAAAGAGAAGAACCATAATCCTTGGTTAATAGCATGCTCATCATCAATCAATGCATGGCCCTCTTATTTAGCTATTCAATTTGGGGTTTTTTAAATCAGATGATACCTGAAAAACAGAACCTAAAACAAAAGCTAGGGTCCTTCATCTGCTCATAGGCCCTGCCCTCTGTCTTGTCCGTCACCTCTCCCCAACTAGGTTATCATCAGTCAGTATCCTAGGATTCATTTCCTATTGTCTTAAGTCCATTTCCTGAGGACCTGGGATGGGATTCTTGTTTAGGTGATTTATTGAGTTCTATTGAGTTTTCAAGAGAAGGGGAGTTTGGGAAGCAGGGCGGGACAGGGATAAAGCGCAGCAAGGCTTTGGAATCAGTTGGAGGCTGGATTCAGAGCTCTGGAGCACACATTGCCCCACAGTGTCGACCCTGCCTTGAGGCAAAAGACCAGCTGTTTGTACCGAGTCAGTGAGCCACTGGCTGACATTTGGGGAGGTGATATGGGAAAGTAGCTGCATGAGCTTCCTGGGGGATACAGCCCCATTTGGCTAAGGGCAGTTCTCCAGAGAGGAATGGAGCCTCGGGCAGTTGGCAGCCAATGCTCACAGCAGCTGGGGGTCAGTGCCCTTGACCAAGAATAGGGGTCTGCATGTCTGCTCTATCTTGCTTCCCTTTTTACACAGTTTTATCAAATCTTATAAGTCTTCCTTAAAAGTGCACATACGTATATTTTTTCAGCTCTTTGGAACTTTCTAGAAAGGGAATCTTACTAAATTTTGTTTTGAATGGTGCATATTTCAGTATGTGAAAAACCATACTTTATTTACCCATTCTCCCACTGCTGGATTTCTGAGTTGTTCTTAGGTTTTTGCTGCTATGAACAGTGTTGCTGTGAACGTATTAATTATTTGTCTTCGGCAAGGGACCTATTACTCCTGGACTTTCCTCATGTAAAATGGTGATAACAACATCTAGCCTACACTTTTCATATGGTTTTGGGGAGTATAAAGAGACATAAAAATATTCTCATGTATGTCTCTGGTTGTACATGTGTAAGAATTTCTTAGATTCACGCCTGGCATGGGACAGCCGGATCATAAGGCGTGAACGCTAGCAGATAATGCCAAAGTATTCTCCAAAATGGTTTTAGTAATTCACACACCCATCAATAACATATAAGAGATCCTATCATCCACCTCCTCGCCAACTTTTCAATTTCTGTAAATTGAGTTGAGTATAAAACAGCATCTTGGTACAGTCTTGATTTGAATATCCTTGATCAGCGATCATCACTTCATAGGTTCACCCCGTATTCCTGTTTCCTTGTATGTGAAATGCTTGCTCTTATCTTTTGTGTTTTCCTATCAGGTTATTTGTGGTTTTCATACTGATCTGTAGTTCACCGTATGTCCCTTGTGGTGTGTATTATGAATATTGTGAACACCTTGCCCTAGCTTGTAATTTGTTCTCTCACATCTTTATGGTGTCTTTTAATGAACAGAGAAGCTCTTCATTTTATTATAGTCACAGGCATTCTTTTTATGGCTTTTTATGTCTTGTTTAAGAAATCTTTCCCTTAAAGGAAATTAAAGGACAATCTCAATCGTGGGGCAGTGTGGTCTGCAGACAGCGCCAGGTTACAGGATGTCACAGCGGCAAGCATTGTCATGCCTGCTGAGGCACTGTCTGGTCCGAGGCAGGCCTGACTAGCCAGCACAAGCCACCAGCTGGCTGGCTGGCAGGTGCGTTCTGGTTACAAAATTGGATATATCATGCTATTAGAGCTGGATACCATTAAAAATTCTAATCATAGGCTGTAATTAACTTTCCTTGCTCTGACGCCCCGCTCACTAAACAACCTTCTGATTATAATTTGGCTTCCCATGTACCTTGCCTACAGGGAGAGAATGTTCTGTTCAAGCCAACGTGAGGATCCGATCCACTAAACAGTTACATGCCATGATGTAAATTAATAAATTCATATTTTGATTTTATCACCTGCCTCATCTGAGCTCTGTAGGCGTGAGTCAGCATCCCCAAGTCTAATCAACACGGACACCGAGAATATCAAGCTTCTGAGCTGAAAAACTGAGAACTAGACTGAGGAGGAGAGCGAAATCCCCAAGGTTAACACTGCCCTGGAGGCCCCTCAGCTGATGGAGAAGGCCTTCCTACATGTCATCCGATACAGCTGCAGATTAAAATTGACTTTTGACATTATGAAGAGCTGCATATTGAAACTCATAGCTTGGTTCCATTCAGGTGAAGGTGAAGAATAGGAGATGATCACGTGACTCATACTGAATATTTATTGGCTTATGAGCACATACCAGATGCTACACAAATCCTAGGCAGAAGGATAAGATTTATGGACATGTTTGAAAAAAGAAAAAAAGGGGCAGATGGTACATGCTGAGGAGGACTGGAACAAGAGGTGTCTGTCCTTGCTCCACCTAATACTCATGGTCCAGGATGCAAAATAGAAGAAAGCAACTTTAAAGACCAAAACAAAAAAAAAGCTCCAGGAGAGGAAACACATGGTCCAGCAGAGGGTACACAGGAATGTGCTGGGGCAATGAGGTCATCCCGGCCAAGGAAGTGTGAAGCTGAAAAGCTCCCTTTTCGGTGGCCTCGGTGTGGGTGCACACATGGGAACAACTGAATGTAGACAGAGTGGGGCTCCTCATCTATAGAGGTCATCCCGCACATGCTCCATGATGGTCTTCAGCCCCAGCCAGGTCTCCTCTGCAGTGGGGATGATCTGGTTGGCTGGCAGCAGGAAGCCATAGTGCCCAGTATCTCTCAACTCAAACGTGAAGGCATACTTGATGCCATTATCATATGCCCAATCAATGCTGCTCCCACTCGCTGGATCTGTAAGTCAGAAGAGAAAATAGCTTTGAAGCCCAGGTCCTTCCAGGGTTAGATGGGAAGGGGCCAGAAGCAGTGGCTGTCTGCCTGTGGATCCTCAGGGATCCCGAGTTCTTTCTGAAAGTCATCAGGCCTGCACCACATAAACCACAGCCTGATCCATGTGTCTCAGGCTGCACCATGAGAGTCTCCACTACCAAGCAAGAGATTTAAATCCTCATTTCCACCTGTTACTAACTCACTGTGTGGACTCCTTCAGGTCACTCGAAACCAATCCTTATGGAGTGTGGTAAGCAGCCTCCAGGACAGCCCAGATGATCCTTATCTCCTGGTATTCATGTCCTTGTGTGAATAGAATGTCCTCCTACATTGAATAGGGCTGACCTGACCCATGTAACTAAGGACCGCAGAGATGAAGGTGCATGACCTTTGAGGCTAGGTCATAAGTTCTATGGCTTCCACCTTGCTCGCTCTCAGATCCCTCATGCTGGGGAAAGCCAGTTGTCATGTAGTAAGGACATTTGGGCAGCCCTATAAAGAAAGAGGTCTGTGTCATGAAGAATTGAGGTCTCCTGCCAATAATCAGCACTTGCTTACCAGGTTCCTGAGGGAGCCACGGTAGCAGCAGAGCCTCAAGCCCAGTCAAGCCTTTCGATGACCAGAGGCCTAGAAGACCATCTTGACTGCAGCCTCCTGAGAGACTTGGATCCAGAGCCACCAGCTAAGCCACTCTGAAATTCCTGACCCACAGAAACAGTGTAAGAAATAAAAGTTTATTGCTTTAAGCAGCTAAGATTTAGGATAACTTTTTTACATAGCAAGAGATAACTGACACACAGAGAGAAAGAAACACAGCCCTTGGGATTTCCCTTTGCCAAAAGGCTGGGGAAAGGCAAGGGGCCTGTTTTCCTGCTGCTTCCCAGTCAAACTCTACTAAAGCAGAAACTGGCTGAAAGTGCAACGTGTAGATGACATTGAAAATAAAATAATGATGTCAATAGCAGAGATCATTTATTGAACATCTACCATGAGCCAGTCATTATATTGGAAAGTTTACATTTATGATCTCATTTAATATTTAAAAACCCAATGAGATAGGCAAAAGGCATAATTGTCCTTGTTTTTCATATGAGAAAATGCAGGCTCAGAATGGGTAATTTAAGGAAATACAGATGGAAAATGGCGGGGCTGGAACTTCAATCCAGGTCCATCTGATGTATAAAATGCCCATGTTTTCTTCATCCTATTTCCAGTCCATTTAGTGTATTACATGTCTGTTAACTAAAAATATGGGCCCTTTTGTTTTTCCATTGTTCCTGGGGGTTGTTTCTCATGCTACCATGTGTGATTTTTCTCTTCTTCTGCAATAACATGCTCCCTGAGGTTCTGAAACAGGCGCGCCTATATTCTCTGAAATCCTCATCCCATAGCCTCTCTGTACCCTGAGAAAATGCTGAATAAAAAACAGAGGAGGCCACCAGAAGTTTCTAGAGGTTGTTTATATGGCAATCTCAAGTATTTTGGAACACATTTCAAATTAGGGAAGGAGGCAGAAGACCTCTGCTGAGCAAAGCAATCAAGTTCATGAACTTCATTTTATTCAGGACCCGGCTCAAAATCTACCTACTCTTTTCTTTTTTTTTTTAACACAAATGGGAACCACTGTGACACTGCACTCCATATTTTCCGTTAACATTTTAAGATTATTCCCTATTAGCACATAGAGATCCATGTCATTCATTTAAGGGCTACAAACTGTTTCATGGCATGAATGTATCGTGTTTTCACTCAGCATACTACTGATAGACATTTAGGTGCTTGCTGGGGTTTTTTGTGATGCTAAACGATGCTTTGTGAACATCCTTAATACTCAACAGTCTATCCACAAGCCAAACGAGGCCACAGAACTTGTTCCCAAGCCCTTAGGAGATCAGAATCAGTGAAGAGGAGAGGAGAGGGTTGCTAGAGGCAGGTGGCCTGAAAGCAGTATAGTCTGAACAGAGGAAGGAGACATGAAAACTCTAAAAGGCAGACCTAAGAATTCAAGGTGTGAGACAGTCTGGGTGTGTTTAGCACAGAGACTGAACAGTCTGATATGGCGCAGAAGGCTTTCAGGATACAACTGACGTCCATAAGGCCACTCAGTCATGAGCACAGGAGCTTAAATCTCTTCTAGATGCTCTGTTTAAGAAGGCCTGAAAGTATAAAATCTACTGTGAAATTATTTTAGAGTTAAGGAAAGGTCTAGCACCATACAAGGGACAACTTTTGTTTGTATGTAGAATTATGTACAAAAAATTATGTAGCCCATGCCACAACCCATGGTATTGGAGTGTTATTATACACAAGTTGATTACACTTTTGGAAAGCAAGGAAGGCAGACAAAGCCTATAAAGGATATAGAAGAAAGGCTCTTGAAAGAGGTAGGAAATATTATGGCTTCTGGACAGCACTCAGGAGAGCTACCTTCCTCCTCGGTTGGAGGAATCTAATGAGCATCTCTGGAGTAACTTTGACACAGCTCATGCGGGGAAGAATGCGTTTGATGTGGGAAGACAAGGCCATTCTTTCAACTGATGTTTGACCCAAAATTCAGGCCCTGGCAACCCACAAAGATCTTGCGAGAGGACCTCCTCAGAGGGCCAAGTCCCTTTAGCTGTCTTTGGTCCTAGCCGCAGTTCTGACCAGTTAGGCAGAGGGTGGAGAAACTTTCGTGATGTGTGTGTTCTCTGAGGAGTTCCCACATAACAACACTAATAAGAAGAAACCGTGAATGATTAAATGGACTGTTGCAATTAGCAACCCGAACACCACCATCATGCTCACTGCTCCCACAGCCCAGCGGCAGATGAGCGGGCAAGAGTGTGAGGTCCGAGGACAGAGGAGGGCCCAGGAGGAGGGATGGAGAGTCCTCCCAGAAGAGGAAGGCTGAGGGCAAAGCAGGTGAGATGGGAGACCAAGGCACAGAATGGAAGAGAAGAGAGACACCAGCCCGTTCGCAGAGGCTCTGAGTGGGCACCGGCTGCTGTAAAACTACTTCTATATAGAGGAGGCACCAGAGGGGACAAGAGGGCACCAGCTGAAAAGGGGTCAGAGCTGTTTTCCCCGTGTTTGTACTTATGTTCCCTATTTATAGCTAGGCTCTTGGAGAATGATCATATTCTTCAATTGGATCTTTACATTTAAAGACCAGACTCACAGAATAAGGACCTCAGCAGGAACAGAGTGACATGCCAGATGAAACACCTCGGTGAGACACCAGGACAAGGTACTTCCTCAAAACGAGGTGAGGCTGTAGGAAAGGAGCCTCAAGACCATCTTCAGGTTCGGAGTCTTGGTAGGGTTTGTTTTGGTTTTGTTTTACTTTGTTGGCTTGATGCTAACCACTGTCGGAGGGCGCCTCGCCCAGCTCCCAGCCTGCGTGTTCCTTTCTGATAGGAGGTGAGGGAGCCGCCTCCCTCACCCCCTGCTCAGTGTGCCAATCCACAGGTGGGTTTCCTTTGAAAATGGAATGACGGGCTTGAAGAAGTTTTGATAAGATGCCAGGATTTTTCACGGAAGGCAGGGGGCACAGATGGCACCACACTGACAAGACTGAACTCGTCAAGGGTAGGTGACAGCATGAGTGCACGTGTTACTAATGAACGTGACTGCCTGCAACAGCTCTCATCACACTGGCTCAACATAAAACTACCAACAACAGACACAATCAGACTAGAATGCAGGAAGCCTAACTTGCAGCTCTGCTCCTGCTTCATTTCAGGTTTCCCCTCAAAGCCTTTCCTAAATGACCAATAAATACAGCAAGTACTTACAGACAGTGGTGCAGGTAGGACCCACTTGGTACTCAGTGCCCGCCAGGGAAGCCAGCGCTTTGGCCGCACGCCTGGCCACCTCGTCCTAGAAGTGGGGAGCAAGCAGAGTGAGAAAGAATGGATCCTGCAGCCTGGCGTTCCTCAGCTGCTCTGCACTACAATGGTTTGGAAGATGCTCGGCCCCTCCTCCAATTTTCCCTTCTGGTCTCTTCTTTCCCACCCAACCAGCGCCAAGGCCAGACTACAAACTGAGAGAAGTGGCCTGGTTCCTCTAACTCCTTCTCCTACGACATCCCCAGTTCTTTGCGTCTAGTTTGGGGAAAAGGGTCAAAAGAGGTGGGAGAAGATCACCAAGCATTCTGAAAGCATGTGCACTACATACTCAAGCTAGAGGAGATGTATCCAAGCTCTCCAAGGATGTGGAGCGCTGCTCACCAACGCTTTAGGAATGGCCCCAGTAAAGGCACCACCGTCCTTCCCTATCCTGTGGGCAGGGAACACCATGTTCACAAACATGCAGGCAGGCCACGTATGTTCATGAGAAACTTTCTAACAGTTGGGTGTTCCCAGAGTGGAGGTGGAGACAGTGCCGCTGTATATGGATGCGCCCTATGCACAGTGCCTGTTTGAGACCAGAACCTTGCCCACATATAGCCTTGAGCCCTGTGTCTGCCAGGAGGTTTATGGGCTAGCTGTGGCCCCAGGCTGAGGGGTGCACTCAGGCTGGCCAGCACAGAGAGAGAGGCCTGCAGTCTGCCCGGCTCCTGTCCGTCCACCCCAAGTGCCTGCTCCTATCCTGGGGTGAGTCACTGTATGACACAGAGCACCCCTAGGCTGTGGCCTGACCCTACTGAAACTCTGCCTTAACCAAAATGAGAAGCACCTCCCTCTAGCCTCCCTTCTAGAACTCGCAAGCAGTGGGTCCACACTATGTTGTGGTCAGAAAAACAAATGAGGAGGTGAGGCAGGAATCAGGTGCAGTTCTTGGAACCCACAGCAAACAAGAAATAAGGGGCACTGCCTCTATTCTGTCCCCAGGAGGCCTGACAGCACATCCCGCAGGGCGAAGCAGACCCAGCGCTGGGTGGAAGGCAGCCTGCCACTCACCAGCTCATCCGCATCTGGGGCCTTGTGGACCGTGTACCCGTACGGATACATCAGCAGCTGTGAGTAGCTGTGCAGATCGATGAAGCATTTGAAGTTCCCGTGTTCTTGGATGAAATCTACCACTGATTTCACCTCCACTTCTGAATTGGCATGGGATCCATGGTACACTTCAGAGCAAGGGTTGTCGCTGGTTCCCTCTCCTTGGGGGGGCAGCCCGAGCAGAAACAGTAACCCATAGGCCAAGAGAACAGAAATTCAGGACACTCAACACAGAGGAGGGGCAGACAGTACTGGCAACAGGCACACCACTGCTCGATGCCCCCTGAGAACCTGGTCCATGGTATGTATATACTGCAGGGAGGGCACAGAGGTGGGAAGCTAGATCTGCCAGCTAAGGAAGAAAACTGGTGAAACTCCTTTAAATGGACAGAGTTGACCTTGTATTGTATCACTAACAGTAGTCATAATAATTAACATCATACTTGACAATGAGTTGTAATTAATAAGTACTCTAGATAATATGAATACCAATTAATAATGAAAATGACTGCATTTATTCTGGTGTCACCTCATTCTGTTGGTTCAGATCATAATGGCTAAGTGCTGCCAAAAATACTCTGTTGTGGCTAAAATCTCCTGATTATTTGACAGGCATTTCCAAATATGACCTTGTGTGTTACCTCACGGGGTACCTGATGTGTGCGTGTGTGAATCCACCTGGTCATGGGAATACCTGACTTCACTGTGATGTCCTCAGAACCCATGTTTGTATCAGCTCCTTTCCTGCAGCCACATTAGTGTTCCCCCAAAGGCTTGTGTGGCATTTCTACACAAATAGAAGAAGTACACTCAAAAGAAAGTACCGGGACAGCAGTGGCATTGTGAATGACAACTCATGGGATTTGGAATTGCAAGATGAGTCAGACCCTAACTCTTAAGCATATGCTCCTAAGACTGTCACCGAGCTTCAATTATCTCAGTTCAGACAGTGAAAGTCACCATCGAGGTCAGAAAAATAAATAAGGTAGTATGTGGGAAAGTACCTGGCACATAGCTGGCACTATGGTGGGATGATTTTAAACTAGCTGGAACTTAGAACCCAGGTCTCCTACTTTTGTGCTCTTTCCATGACATCAAAGGGCTGAAGTTCACATTGACACATCTGAGGGTAAACGACTGGAGGTGAATCCTACCTGTTAGGGTGACAGTGCTAACTGCTCTCTTCGGGAGCCCATCCACGCACCCAGGACCTCACCCAGGAGAGCCAAGGTGGTAAGAGTGTATGGAAGGTATGTGGATTTGTATATCTAAGACTAGAAGGTTTTTTTAAATATTACATTTTCTCAGGAAAGCAGGGATTGCTGAATCATTCTCTTTCAAAATTAACCAAAAAATTTTTTAAAAAGAGAGAGAGACATAGAGAGCATAAGGGATTCACCCATGCATCCCATCAATCAGCAATAGAGCTGGCCTGGAAACCAGCTCCCTACTGTCATCTCAGAGTCCTGTGGACCAGGCTCTCTGCTGGACCAGAGGTAGAAGTATTTGAAAACCATCTCCACGACCCACCTGCAAAACTAGCATTCCAATTTCTATTTGGATCTGCACCAATGCAGCGGCTCCCAGGATTTAGGGATCGTGTCTTCCTCCATAATCGGTTCTGAAAAATCCACCGAAGAAGGAACAAACATCCAGGGATGGGTCAGGGCACAGGAGAGGCAAAGGGCTCCTTGGGTGGGCCTAAGGTGGAGGTGGGCACCACATGCAGGGCAAGCTGCTTGTGGTTCTGCCCGGAGGGTCATGGGGTACCAGTCCACAGTGAGGGGTCTCCTCTCACCCCTGAGAGGGAGGAGGCTTAGCCCTTCTGGCTCTGAGAGGGCGACTCCCCCAAAATGCAACATGGAGAATTTTATAGTGCAAGAACAAGGCACTTCCACCTGAGCCCACTGAGTGATTTTTGGCTTGGGTAAAAGTAGGATAATTGGACTGTAACCTCCTGAATGACTGCTGGTGCAATAGACAGGACGTGCACAGCAACTATTTTATTCTTGCCTAAAAAGTTAACCTGAATCCAATCCAAGCCGCTAGATCTGACTACCAGTGAGTAGGAAATACAGGGGATAAGGGAACAAATTAAATGACACACAACAAAGAAGCCATCAACCAAATTCAGAATGTGAAACATTCTATGGGACAATTTACTTGGTTTCTCCAACAAAATGAATGATTTTTTAAAAGACATGCAGGGGGTAGGAGTGGGGAGGTAACCGCAGATTTTAAAAGCCTGCAGAGCTGTAACAACCAAATGCAGGCACAAGTCTTATCTGGATCCTAATTGCAACACACTAACTCAAAAGACATTTTAAAGATAATTGGGGGTATTAGATGATATTAAGAACTTCCATTGGTTTTTTAATTTAAAATTTTTTCTGATAGGTGTTTGTTTTAATTATCATCAGCTAGAGATGCATACTAAAGAAGTTTTGGGTGAAATCACCTGCTGTCTGGGATTTGCTTTAAAATATATCAGGAAGAAATGTGTGGAAAGGAAGGAAATGAAAAGAAGGTTGGTAAAGTGTTGATAATTGTTCAAGATCCATGAGAGGGAGTTTATTATTCTAAGAAAAAATACTCCCTGGGGCTTCTCAGCTCAGAGAATGACTGGAAAATGAGACCCCAAGGAAGCTCGTAGCATGCATGTTTGTGGAAGTTTTCTCCAAGGGATTGTACAACTATTTAGGGGCAAAGCAAGGAATTCAACAAACGCATCTTAATGCCAAGCCCAGCCCATTCTGCATTACTCACTTTAGTCTGCGTGTACACATATCCATCAGGATTGGCCACTGGCAGCAGGAAAATGTCCATTTTCTCCAAGATGGAGGTGATGGCTGGGTCCTTCCCGTAATCAGACACAATCTAAGCAGAGATGAGCTTGTCAGCTATACCGTGGCAGGCTGGGTTGCTAGGCCTAAGCCCATGTGGCTTCCCCAGATGCCCACCTAACACAGCAAACCCTTGCCAGCCTCCCTGCCACCCTCATTGACACAGCTCTCTGCAAAGCTTTGGAAGCACTTCAAAACCTGGGGGAACCTGGCTTTGTGATGACATCAGCTACATTGAGTTCTGGGCTGCCCGGTGCAGTCATTCCTTCCGGGATGTGAACAGGGGAGGGGAGAGCCAGACATCATAACAGTTATTAGGAATCTGGCCCCCACGCTAAGGGTAGGGAAGATGGATCCTGCACATGCCCCACCCCTCCTGTCACAATGCTGGCTTATAGCCGGCTTTCCAGAGGGACATGGAGACAGCATGCAGTCCCTGGGGGCCTGGACAGCTTGGAGGGGGCTGAGGGTGAAGTTCATGAGTTTTGCTGCTGAGAAGACTGATCCCTTTCTGTGGAGCTGACTGTGGGTCAGTGTTTCAGGGCCACCTCTGCAGCTCATTAGCTTGCTCACGGCCATGAATGCACTTTGTCATTTAGCCACAGTGGCTCAACACAGGGGCTCTGACCTTTTGCTTCTCTAATCTGAAAAGGCCCCCTGCCTACTGTGTCTGTCCAGAGTGCCTTCCCACCTCATCCCCGGGGCTCAGCTGCAGGGACACCCCAGGCCCACCAGAATTCTGGGCTAATACCAGGCGGCATGACCTTCCTTGCGGTCCAGATCCCTGTGGCCTGTGAGATCCACTCCCGGGAATGGATGCCTGCATTGAGCCAAATGGCCGGCCGCCCCATGCCTTCTGCAGTACTGAACTGTGGAAGGAAAAGAGGTCAGAAAACCACCCTCCTGCCTGCCTCTCCACTCACCTCTCCCCTCCTCAGCTCGCCCCTATTCATTTAAGCCATTTAAGGTAATTCAGAGACCAAATGTTCCTGAGAGCACCAACTATTTATCGGGCTTATCCGTGACCAGGGAGCTTAATTGGTTGGCGGGTGGGGCCCCTCTGCAGCTCCAGGCAGCTTGAGCCACTCCAGGGCTGGAAGCAAATGCGAAGGGGAAACAATTGCTATTGTGAATTATAATGCCAGTATGATTAGAGATAATATTATGTCTCTTGAAGGACCTCAAATGGTATTCCAACAGAGAGAGAGAAACACAAAAGTGCATGAACCAGCTGGGTCTAGTTGATGCAATAGATGAATTCAATTTTTAAATGAGAAAGAAAGGTTTATTATAGCTCTTTGTTAACAGTATTAAATTAATTCTGGCTCCTGCCTTTTAGTGAGGGGCCCTCTTAGGTCAGAGCTTGGTGCAAATGAGACTAGGGTCTCCATCAGATTGGTAAACAACTGAAATTTATGCTGATCATTTTAGACCAACCAGCTCGGTGGCAGTTCTCTCCTCCCCGAGTAATTTAACCATTGCTATAAGCCTGGGTTCTTCAGGACTTACAGAAAGTTAAGGGTTTGACAAATTCTTAGCACCATTAGTTGTTCCATGGTTTGTACCTCCAAATTCCTTTTTATTCATTCAACTGGGTTATTTATGTAATTTATGTCACTGCCATAAATTCCCAACCTCCTTTGCCAATGCAGACCTGAATCTATTAGAAATATCTGGAAACTGGGCTTTGCACAGCCAAAGATCATAGGCTGGGCTTAAAATTACATCAACCCTAAAATTAGCTTCCCCTGTTGCTTTTCCAATAAGCACCCCTAAAAGTAGAAAGAACTGGTAGAATTATCCCAATTTGTCTTCCTATTTACAGAAAGTAAGAATGAAGGCAAAAGACTGTGGCCCGTCTGAGAGTCTTCCGGGATGCTGACTGCCTCCCACCTCCCAATCCTGCCTTTCAGTCAAAATTTGTGCTCTAACACCTCTCCCATGTTAGGCAAACTGGGGGACTCTGTCAGACCAAATTAGGACCCAGTAGATGACTCCCAGCTTCACTCTCCTCCCTGAAGTCACGGAGGTCCTAAAAGCTGCCTCCTTCAGAGGTGTGAGGACTGGGTCCTAGATCAAGGCACTTGGAGCCCAAGTCCAGTAGTCCCATTTGGCCCTTCAAAGAGCACAGAGCCTCACCTTCATTACATATATCGACCGGTTCTCAAACGAATGCCCAATCTTCACCCTGCTCGCCAAGTCAGGAAACTCTTGGGCAATGCTGTCCATCTCATGGTAAATCTGAAGGGTGAAAAAGTGAACTCAGGGGCATTTAAAAAATTTCAACTCTGAGTAGGTATCTATGAACTTTATCTTAATGATCTTAATGGTTTCTTCCAGCCCCCTAATTATAGGGTTGACAGTATTACTGGCATGGAATTCTTGAAGAATGGCCTAAAAGTCCTTTTCAATAGTTTTCTAGAGAATAACACACTTTGTCCACAAAATTATAGTCCACTAGAGAGATTTGTGCAGCTATCGCTCCAACGGTGTGGCACTTTGTACCTACCAGACTGGACAACTTAGTATGTATTTATATACATGTGTGTGTGTATATATATATATATATACACACACACACACACACATATGCACACACAAATATATATATTATAAAACAAAAAATAGAAATGTTTGTGTTATTAATAAACATAAATATATGTCAAAATGTAAATGGAAGTTGTAATAATTTCTTGCTCCACATCCCAATGGACCATCTTGCTTATCCCCTGCCACACAGGCACCCCACTTTGGAGATGATTCCTCTAAAAGCTTTAGAACAAGTAAAAAGCATAAATCATGGCTACAAATGCTTCCATTTGCTTTCAGTAAGAAAAGAAAAAAGTTTGATTTAAATAGAGTTCCCCCATCTTAGTTGCTTAGACCTTTTGAGGGTCAAAAGAAGGAAATAAGCAAATTTATATTTAGACCTTAAAATTGGAAGAAGGAACTTTACAGAGGAGAAAAATGTACAATCGATATAGAATAAAATCAAGCTTAAATGGTTTATCAGAGTCGCAGCAATATGGCAAATTGAGCAGAAGCAAGAAAATACCTCCCAAATATACAGGCATGCCAGATGAAATACAATGAAAATTATTCACAGCCAACTTTAAAAGCCAAAAAAGAGGAAACTGCAGGTGCTAGAAATGGAGAGTGGCCTTAACAGCAGAGCGGAGGATGGAAGATGAAACCCAGGACCAGACATTTGCCTTGGGCACGACAGTTTACAGCAAACCAGAGCAGGAGTAGACGGCACAGGACCAGCGTAGGGCAAGGAGCCGGAAACGGAGAGCTGGGAATTGGCAGGTCCAGCCGTGGAAAAGGCCTAGAAGCACTATCTACTGACTTAAAATGTGGAGCAAAAGCCAGGTGCCTGCCCTGAGCCATGAGAAGAAAGACAGTCACCCAGGAAAAGTTAAAACAAGACAGGGGGTCCAAACTCACACTGCCAAAATCAAGGAAAAACTCATCCTCGAGAAACTAACAAAAATGACAGCAACCACACCACCGCATGCAAAGGGTCTGAAACTAGAAACCCTGGCAGAGACAAACATGAAATTCCCACCAGAGACCTAAGAAGGCTCACTGTTTGTCACTCTTTCCAGAAAAAACTGAATATGATCAAAGGGGGAGATAGAACACTAGTCCACAGCAAAGGACTTGCAGGCAACCAGAGGTAGCTGAAAGCCAGGCAACAGTGGCGCCTAAAGTCAGAGAACAAAAGTGAACAGAGGAGAAAGTGAGGCTCCTGCAGCAGGCAGGGGGAGGGATGAAGCTGCCGGGGTCCTCGGTAACATGTGCGACTGGTAAGCGCGGCTAGAGAGTGCTCCATGTTAAAGAGGCTAATGTCATAGGTTTGATCCCTGTGCAGGCCCTGAGCTCTGCTTTTGTCCATAGCCCTGGACTGAGCGCCTGTTTCAGCTGTTCTGCCAGTGTATGTCACTGGTCACAAAAGGGGTCAAGAGGCAGTGCGGTTGGATGCGTACACAGTAAACAAAGCTACAGACAATCATGGGAAAGAAGTGGAGATGGTGGGTCAACCTTTGAAATAATCCCTCATCTAGAAGAAAAACAACTCAAAGTACATGCTTCATGAACAGCATGCCAGAAACATCATCTTTGGATATAAAGAACAACAGGAATTCAGGTCTAGGAAGAACACCAATTTAGACTCGGCATATGTTCCTGAGCTAGTAGAGGGCTTCCTGACTAACGAAGGCGACACAGAGGGACATTCTAAAGCTGTACTGTACGTGATGTGGTTCCATTCCACAGCCCCTCTTGATTCCTCAAGTCCCAAGTCATATTGAATTATTCTGCTCCAACTTTTTCTTTTGAAGAGTTGGCTTACCTTGAAAGTCAGTCATCTATATAAAGTAGTTTCTAACTAAACATAGCACCAAAATGCATTATGGAACAAATACATAAATAGAAATGATAAATGATCAGAAATACTTGGTTAACCTTGGAAATAACCACTTGTGTACTTGCCTGGAATAAGCAACATTTTAATCTGTGAATAAAATACAGGGATTATGGTGGGGCATAAGGAGGGTGAATTACAAGGATGGGAAATGACTGTAATTACTTCATGGTTTTCCTTAAGGGGTTGCGTTAGAAAAGAAAGATGCCATGTGGGAGAAAATGTTTGGTTTGTGTTTCACTATGCTCTTAGGTGCTGGTGGGATATAAACAGCCCCAGAATCAGAAAGGAATTGAAGTGTATGCATTTGAGCCCTGGGTAAGGGGCATTGTGCCAAGGATGCAAGACCCAGGAGGCTGATGACCTTGATCGTACTCTGCTCTGAAACACTTACAGCTTCCAGGGAATGGTAGGCCCCATAGTTGAAGGTATTACTGCTCCATTCTTGCCCCTCATTGTGTTGCATTTCTTCATCTTCATTATCTAGAAGGGCCTAAAACAGACACAGCAATGCTGTGAAGTGATCCACTGGAGATGGAGGTTCCTACTGTTTCTGCCGTATCTTGGCATGAGGGCTGGCCGAGATGGGGGCACCCTCGGCGCACATAGCACGTCGCACAAATGTCAAGGTGTAAAAGGGGGTCCAATTTCTTCCACGTATCCCTAAAATCTTATTTCTTGGCACCCCACCCACATCACCCCAGCCCCTGGAAGCAGCATATATGCTGTTTGGCTATTCCACACTGAATTCTCTAGACATCAGCCTGCATCTGGTTTCCAGTGACTCTGAGATACACAGCTTGGGGAACCACTCAGAAACAAACAAATTCTTACAACCACTCATACTTTGAAGGCCCCTGGCAGATGTCTATGACATGTGAGGATGATTAATAAGCTCACAGCTGCTCATGCCATCAGGAAACTCCCGGGCCAAATCACCAATTAGGCCATAACCCACCTCAGTGAAGGAGAGAACATGAGCCAGACCCTGTCCTGCTGTTCAGGTACAGGTTATAAGGTTGGTATCTGGCTGGGGTGATGATGTTCCCTCTGCTAGGGGCTGTTGGGGACATTCCCCTTTCTCAAAGGATGCATTTTATTGCCTGTCTCTAACATGCCCCCAGCTTCCCTCCTGACTTCAAATAAGAAAAGAGAAAAAGATTTAATGTTTGTGGGGCCCCTATGATGTACCAGGCACTGTTAGACATTTTACTTACATTTAATCACTTAATCTTCTCACTAAGTCATACAAGGTACCACTATTATCATTTTAGCAATGTAGAAGCAGAGGCCCAAGAAGTTCAGAGCTTGTTCAAAGTCACAGCTAGCGGGTAGCAAAACCAGCATTCAGATGTAGATCTGTCCAGCTCCCTAGCCTATGTTTGATTTGCCGTTTCTATTACATGTTCCTCTAACAAGGCATAGCATTTCACTTCCCTGTAAGTCAATGCCTTCACCTGTAAAATGGAGAAGGGTAAGACCAAAACTTGACAGTGTCTCAGGTCACTCTGGCTGCTCTCTCCTGTGCAAGACCAGTGAGGGGTCTTGGCTTACCCACCTGCAGGTCTTCAATTGTCACTGAGAACTCTAAGTGCTGGGACTTCAGGAAAGATTTGACTGGCTGCAGACTGACAGATGGCACCAGGACATCCACAGAGCGACTGAAGGTAGAGTGAGATTTCCAGAAGTTGAGCTGAAGAGAACAGAAACAAAACCAGGTGAGAGGACAGTTCATGTAAAAGGCACAAGGGGCTCATACTTCCAGAATAACTGCCAAAAGCCAGGGTGATCTCTGAGGGGCTGGGTTCTGCCCAAGGGCAGACTTTGCCCATTTCACAACTGTATCTTGTCAGGCTGCCCAGGAAGTACTGCAGGCAGCAGCTGGGAGGACGGAGCCCATCTCCCAGGGCCTCTCTGCGGCGATCTACAGTGTTCCTCCCCCATAACCTGTTCCATCGTGTGAAGGCATATTGACTAATAAAGGCTTATACACAGTAACTATTCAGGAATAACAATTCCGGCAGTGCAAGAGTCTTCTCCTACCAAAGTTAAGAGATACCAGAGGACTAAGAAGAACCAGGTACCTTAAAGTTGTCTGAATTCACTAGCTGACTTAGTTTGTTGATCTCATCTCCATTTCTGACGTTAATCCTAAAAACTTGGTCCCTGGAGAAAAAAGAAGCAAGCAAAAGATAATGGTGAGCTTTCAGCTGGCAAATAAACCCAAGCTTCCTATCCCAGACATAACTGGGCTGAGAGAAAGGAAATGGTCTAGTCTTTGGTTATAATGTATAGCCATTAAAAATAAGACTACGTGGCAAATATGAAGAAGTGCTTATGGTATAACTTTAAGGGAAATACTAAGTGAAAGAGCAGGACACAAAATTGTATGTATGCCATGATTACAAGTATGGAAAAAGCAGATGCATTGGAAGAAAAACAGACAACGGAAATATAGCAAATGCTGACAGTGCTTATGTTCGGGTCGTGGGATTATGGATGACTGACTTTTTTTCCCCTTGTATCTGTTTTCTGTAATGTGGTCATATTACTTTATAATGAAAAACATATATATTTTGCAGAAAGGAATGTTCCTGAGTTACACGCAAAGCTAACTCAAGACATAAAGAAGCATTTCTTCACTGTCAGGGGCTAGGACTGAAACTCTGGCCAAAGGTCCATGCTGGAAAGAGCTAGAAAAAAACCCAGCTCTTTCATCCTTGGAGGGTTAGCTATTTTGCGCTTAGCAAAGAGAGGAGAGGCTGGGTGCTTTCTCATTCCCATCCAGCTCCAGAATCCTATACAAATGCAAATCACCATAGGCTGGGTGCTGAGGCTGGACCTGGGATTCAGTCTTCCCAAGGGGACCCTGAGAGGACCCAAAGGGAGCCAGCCAGTCCCAAGTCCCCTTTGTGGTTTGCCCTGCACTTGTTTCCTATACACCATTTAGCTTCTGCAGCAGCAGGCGCAGAGGCCCCTGGAGCCCTCTGTGTGGGTGGGAGAAGGCCGAGCCTGAAAAGCTGCCTTTGTGCTCTCAGCCCGCTCAGGGAGCCAGGGGAACCATTAAGCCGTTGCTAGGTGACGACCAAATGAATCCGCACTCAGCGCTGTCACATGCATCATCCCTTCGCACGAGCGAATGCGGGAAGAGCTGCTGGAGAGGGCTGGGGGCTGAAGGACCTGTTGACAGAGAAAATGGTTCTGGCACAGGGAGCTGAATGTGCAGCCTCACGTGGCAGATCAGCATCTCATCAGAAAACCGGCTCAATCTGGATGGATGCTCAGGGTCTAACTTTGTTCTGGAAGGTTCTGGAGGACCTCTGAGGGGGTCTAGTCCAGCCCCAAGAAGGCAATGCTGAGCTGCTTCTGTTGCAGGTGGCAGGTCTGGAGGAAATGCCAATGGTGAAGGCTCACTTTCTCCCAACTCATCCAGTCTCCACAGGGTCCTGGGAGGAGGGCAGCTAACTGGATCCCCTGGGAGCTGCTGAGGCCACTGGCTAGGCAGGTCTCAGTCTGAACCCAGTAGGCTTGCTAGGAGTTAGACTGCAATCCCGGGAAGGTGGGGAGTCAAACCACCATTTCCTTGACACAGGCAAGAAGTCTTGTGAGAAAGGAGCAGGCTTAAAACAGAAGGGAAATCCCTTCTCCTGGTTGAGTACTGGGGCCCATCTGCTGAATTCATGCTCTCTCACACCTCATCCCCAACACTCCAGAAAAGGGGGTGTCTTAAAAAATGAGTGTTCTATAAAGTGCCTGTGCACTGACATGCCTATTAGCAAAATGAAGCATCTGTAAAATATAGCACAGACTAGAGCAATCACAAAGCAGGAGGGGAGGGAGAAGGAATAGGAAGAGGAAAAAGGAGGAACATGACAATAAAGAGCTCTCAAGAGTAAGAAAATCATGTTACACATTCACCCAGAGCATGTGTTTTACCTTTCCCGAAGTGGTAACTTCACAACAGAACTTCCACACTCCTGGGCGCAGTCCACGCCAAAGGAGCACAGTGAATCTAACCAGCCTCAATGAGGAGGAAGTCTGCAGCCCGTTTCATCATGCCCTAATCAGCCCAGCTACAGAGGACAGAGACACACCGTGCAGTGCAGAGGCAGGGCCAAAGGGCTGGTGCAGAGCAAAGTCCTCCCGCATCTGTCCCACCGCACCCTCTCCATCCAGCCTCACTGAAATCCCGAACTCACTGTGTACTTTGTCCTTCTATGTCTTTGCACAAGCTGTTCCCCAGCCCCGTCCCTTTTCTGCCTAGCAATCTCTACCCAGGCCTTAGGTCCAACTCCCATCAACCCCTGAGGGTTTTCTCTAACTAGAGGAAGTGAAGTTAGGGACAGTCTTCAAATGGCACTAAACATGGGAGAGGAGCAAGTAAAATCATTCTCATAAATCTAAGTCCATCAATACCTAGAAGCAGAAAGCACGAAAGGGGGCACTAGGTGAAAGGAAGCCTCTTCTTGTCCTCACTCTCCTTGTTTCTATTTGGAAAATGCCCTCTGCCAGCCCTGAGAATGTGGGTGGCTGAACACCATCTATCTCCACTGTCTGGAAATCCATTCAAAGACCTTAAACTCTTTCTGAAGTAGGAAGATTGGCCTGGGAGGGGGGATATGTTGGGTTCTGCAGGTTGCCAGGCTCCCCCCACATTCTTCCACATAGGTGCCCTTACAGCTCTGCTTAACTCCAGCCTAACACCCAGGGCTGTCCAGCTGCTGCCAGAGCAGTGGTTGGTGACCCTTTCTCCTCACCCTCGCCTCACCCCGAGTTCTGGACAGTCAATAGCCAAGTGGTACTGAGCTCCCATCCCTCCCCCTTGAACACTGCAGACAGCCGAGGGGCTCGTTCTTTGTGCCTTCCTCACCTGCATCCCCAGCCAGGCTACCAGCCACCCTGAAAGATAGTTTCAGAACTCTTAAATGCCCACCAGCCATTCCTGATGCAACAACCAGTTCTATAACTACATCCTGTTCTCTGCCTGCCCTGTACCTCCAGGCATCCTGGCCACTGCCCCATCCTTAAGATGACCGAAGTCCAGGACAGAAGGCACCAGCAGAGAGGGAGACTGGGGGAGGGGGAAAGAGACCTTCATCTTCATCTCCATCAGCACTGTGCCCCCTCCAAGCCAACCTGTGACCTGACTTCTCCACCACTTGAATTTTTAGAGGCCAGCTTCCCCTCGCTCTAAATGGTCAGTGACCTGAGGGTCTGGGATATGTCTATGGACCCCAGGAAGGATTCCACCACCTTTGCTGGGTCCCCAACAAAGGGGTAAGAACGGATTTGGGAGCGAGGATGACACTGTCGTTAAACCATCTGCAGTGAGCTCATATGCACGGCCCTTTCAGTGCAAGCTCCCAGGGTGAGCACTCCAGGCTCGGCCCAGCTGTCTCAACCCAGGTGTCTACTGCATTACAAGAGAAGTCTGTATCCTGAGAAATTAGGAGTTTTCACCCACACCAATAGCTGCGCAGGAGCCTGACAGCTCCATGCGTCAGCCCGCAGGCAGTGATCTGTCATTACACACCTGCCGAGCCGCCTGTGGGAAACCTTCCCTGGCACCTGCTAGGCCCACCCCTCTGAGCTCTGGCGGCAGAGACCAGGTATGAACAAAAGTCATCACCATAAAAATTACTCAATCTCATATGAGTAATTACCTCAATAAATGACCCCACGTGCCTTTAGCCGATAGTGTAACACAGAGTAACAGATATAGATAGATCGGTGACACACAGGATTCCACCTGGAGATTAACTGGTGTCACAGCAAAAGGGTATGGCCTTTGCATTCAGAATTCCAGCTCCCTTGCTTACAAGTTAAGTGGCCTTGAGCAGCATCCTTAATCTTTCTAAGGCTGAGTTTTTCCATGTTTAAATTGAGAAAAATAACACCCCTGCCTGGCAGAATTGTTGTGTGACCCAAAAGATATGCACATGAAAGCTCTTTGCAAATGGCAAAGCATTATACAGTAACAAGTTATTGGAATTCAATCTTCTAGCAGGATACCATGGCATCCTTTCATCTCTCCTACCTCCCAAAAGTCCTTTCCTACCTCCCCAATGACCTCTCCTTTGCACACTGCAAAGCATTCTGGGTGGGGCGTGTTGACCGTGGGGGTACGCAGACACACACACACACACGTGTGCACACATGCACAGAAGTGTACAGGTGTATTCTTTGTGCCAATTGCCACAGCTGTGGCTAGGCAAGACCAACCAAGTCTCCATGTCCTAGATGCTGACAAGAAAACACCAGCTCTTCTAAGCCTTCACCATTAACACAGAGGTGAAATAAAAAAGCCTAAGACCCAGATCTTCCCATAAGCACAGCAGAGACAATTTCTGGTAATTACTGGTAATTCATAATATAGGAGTAAGAAAATAGGAGACGCCTAGAACAGACCTCATAAATAAGAGCTAGGAAGAAAAAGAATTGGCAGGAGATTAGGGCGCTGGGGAGTGAAAGTGGAGACCACCTGGTCTGATTTTACAGATAAAATTGAGGATGAGAGAAGTAACTTGTCCAGGATGCCCCAGGGGCAGAGCTGGGACAGGATCCCTTGTCTTCTTTCCCAGTGCCATTCTGCTTATCATCAGCCACTCATTTCCAAATCCATTAGCTCCCATATCTCTGAACTAACCAAGTAATAGTAAGTCCAAAAGGAACTTACCCAAAAAACTTTTCTCGGCCACAGATGCTGGGCCCAATAAGGACCCCAAGGAACAGTATCCATTTCATGGCCCAAAGGTGTCAGTCATAGAGTGGCTGAGTCAAGCTGTATTTATAAGGAGTCCAAGGCAGACTCATGTCCTCAAAAATGCTAATGTGATTCCCAAGCACCCTTGCAACTCTGACAGTACCTCAGGTGGCCCCTACCAATGCCTCTTCCATTCCTTTCGAGTGATAAAAGCTAAGCCTCTTGATTTACAAGGTCAGGAATTGCTCGCCAGGCCGGAAAAGCCTGTGCCAAGGGTGCTATATTGCTCATTGCTTGGTATTTAAATAGTGTTTTTTGAGTAAATAGACAAGTCTCATAGTGCTAGACAGAACTTATACTGATGATAGAGGCCAGATAACCTGAGATGTTACCTCTAGAGTAAAAAACAAGTGAAGGCTGTCAAAGAACACCCCCAGCCAACTCCAAGACCACACACTTGACAAGCCCTGTCAGAGAATTTCACCAGAACAGGTCATAATGATGAGACTGTGTGGCCTCTGTAACGAATCTGGAAGTAGAAATGTATGAGGTAAATGGGAAAGGAAGAATGTATTAGTCTTAATAAATTATCCCATTTCCTTGGGGTCTGAGCTAAAGGTAAAGTTTAATAGTATCAATAGTAAGACTTTCTAACATTTGCTAGATTCCAAGTCTGATGTCCTTTCCACTAAGTCACAGCAGAATAAATGGAAGACACTCATGATTGCCACTACTTCTTCAGGGACTCTGAGGCCTTTGAGTCTGTCCTGGGAGCCCCAAATCCCACAAGCCTCTCCCATCCCACTGTCACCATTGTTTACATTCTTTCTGCTCTTGCTCAAGGGGAGCAGATACAACGAAGGGTCATGGCTGAGAGTGTTCAAGAAAAATTATCTTGACACTTGTTAAAACTGTAAGGATGATTTTATTCAAGATTACTGCAATAGGGGTCATGCAGTAGGAGAGATTAATTGTGTTAAACACCGAATACACTAAGGACAGCAGAGCAAGCAGTCAGTGGATGCAAAATTGCTAAGAGGAGACATCAAGAGTAGGGGAGATTCTTGCTAACTGCAGGCCTAGGACTTAGACATCAGTGGTGGGGGATGATGAACCTGGTTGCAGATATCAAGGATTGGGGGATGACTTAGCAGGATTCTTTGCTAAGACTGACTTAGGGGCCAAGGACAAGGCCCAGTGGAAAAGAGGGCTTAGAGAAGCCTAAGATTTGGTCAAGGAGAGTCTTTGTCAGGAGTTGTGGAACTAGGGGCCTTCAACTTCCAGCTCTGAAACTGAACTCTTATGCCCATTCTGATCCATCACAAAGGCTGGGCGCTACTCCACCAAGACAGATTTCAGGTTTGCAGTCAGTAGTAACAAAAGAAGCTGAGACCTGAATGTGCAAGGAACATGAACTAAAGAATCAAGTACTCAGAATTCTAGACAATCTGAAATTTACTTCCCACCCTAATTCTTCCAGGGAAAACATAAAGAAAATCTAAATCCCTAATGGAAATGAATGTCTTAAGAGAGACTGTGTGGAATCTGAGACCCAGACTTGATGGGACCACCAGGAGGAAGGATGTCATTGGGTGGGTCCCCACCATTCTCTATAATGCAGCATAGCAGAAATGCAAGAGCAAAAGGCAAGGATGGGGCCAGAGGGTGCGGTACCTAGCACAATGCTTGCCAGTGTAGGTGCTTACTTCATATTTATTGGATAAATGAACTCCAAATCCCCCTCCTAGCTCTACAGTGCTAGTCTATTAAGATGAGGGAGCTGGCACATACCACAGCATGGATGAACCTTGAAGATATTATGCTAAATAAACTAAGCTAGTCACAAAAGGACAAATACTATATTTGTGGAATATAGTGGAATAGAGGTTACTGGGGGCCAGAGGGAGGGAGAACAAGGAGTCATTGCTGAATGGGGACAGAGTTTCTGTTTGGGATAATAAACAATTTCTGGAGATGCCTGGCGGTGGTGATTGTGAAAGTACTTAAAGCCACTGAATTGTACACTTTTAAAAAATGGTTAACATGGTAAATTTTATGATATATATTTTTTACCACAATTTTTTTTTAATGTTAATGGATGTTCGGAGCGTTTTGCCCAGAAAGGATTTTTTTAAGGGGTACAGCTCAGTGATTTGTTATGTTTTAGGACAACATAAATAGAAGAAATAATGCTCCTAGATCAGGACTAGAAAAAGGAATAATCACAACCCAACTGTGCTTCAAATCAAAGAGCTTTTAATGGTGTTTTCACCACCCGAGCCCTAATAGGGGTGTTCTTGCACATGCTCCATGATTGTCTTCAAGCCAAGCCAGGTCTCTTCGGCTGTGGGCAAGATCTGACTGGATGGCAGGAGGAAGCCATATCGACCTGTGTCTCTCAGTTCAAAGGCAAAGGAGTATTTGATGCCAGAGTCATAGGCCCAGTCAATGCTTCCACCACTGGCTTGGTCTGAGGGGCAAATGAGAATAAAGTCTGGGTATGCTATTCCCACTGGCCTCTCAACAGCTCTTCAACCTCTATATCAAGATCCACCATTACCAAGGACAAGTCAGGCCCCTAATTGTATGGCCCTTGAAAGCAGAGATAGCTTAGTAGGGGGGACATGCTTATGACAAGATACAAGATTAATCTGGAAAGCAAAAAGTGTTATTCAAATGGACACTATGCTCGGCCTTCCTTTAGTGTTCTTAGGGGCTCTGGCTTCACCCACCCATTTGGAATCTTGCCTGCTCCCCCAACTGGCATTTTCTACACCTTAGGGAGGCCACCCCACTTCCTTCTTCAGATGAGTGCTGTGTGCAGACATTGTTTTCCATAGTGGAAAAGGAGGGATTACAAACACAGTAAGAGACTTGGTCCCTGCCCTTAGGGGACTTTCAGCACAAGGGTAGAGCACACTTTGCTCTGATATCAAATAACATGCCCAGCACCTGTACGTAATGGGTTAAACCGATAGAATAATGTGCACCTGTGTAACATGTGGCCGCTGACGTGACAGATGATGAAAGAAAGTGGCACTAGCTTACAAAGATTCGTGGCAAATCATGACTCAGAGGAACTGAGCAATAGACTGGCTCTGTGGCCCTTCCCAGGAAAGGCAGGTAAAGGTCAAAAGGAGGTGATGGCTGGGGCAGAGATGGAGGAAGTACCTAGTCCCTAAGAATGCGGCTGGGTGAAGGGGAAGACCAGGAAGGTTGTACCAGGGAGGAGCAGGACTAGTGGGTAATATTGTGAATTAACACTGTGAAGTGTGATCTCTGTCTTTGCCTTCAACCACAGCAGTTATGGTAGCACCTGGGAAATGACAACCATCAAATGACGGTTGACTTGAACTGAATCTTTCTGGGCACCAAAATTACTAACTTACACCCTTTGGTGAGGCTATATGACACAGCCAGTCCCACTAGAAGTCCACAGTGGACCAAATACTGGCTTCAGATTGAATGATACCGCAAATCAGTAGCTGGGTGATGAAAAGCAGGTCACTTCTCTCTGAGTTCTAAATGCTGCATCTGTCAAATAAGGATATTACTACTATATATAGTACTTATTTCCCTGGGAGGTGAGATTTAAATGAGATAATATAATGTTTATGTTCCAACACTTGTTGAGTGCTTACTGAATGTGTTAGGCACGATGTTAAACTGGCTCACTTAATCTCCGCCTGGGTCATGAGGTAGATAGTAGTATTATTTCCATTTTACAGATGAGAAAACTTAGGAGCTGGGATCATGTATGTTAAGGAGGCATTCAATAAAGGTCCATTGCGTTTTTAACTATCGTTATCAACCAATGTCTAGGATCCTACCAAAAATGCTGGACCATATTAAGGAACAGAGGTTATCTGGAGAAGAGTGATTCACCAGGAAACTAATAAGCAACATTTATATAGCACCTTAGAGTTAGTGGGCACTTTTATTCCATATCTTTTTTTTTTTGAGCCTCTCAGCAACTCATTTCATGATGGAAAAAACAGGGAAGAGTGAGTGACCTGCCCAAGGTTACTTGGTTCCAAAGTCACAGAACCAGACCTCAAACCCAGGCCTCTGTCCACAAGGTCTGTGCTTTTCCTCTATACCTCTCTGAGAAAGACCTCAAGTAACAACCTCTCCTGGACCACAAGCCTAGTGCAGTGCAGCTCCTCAAGGCCCTCCAGATGAGAAACTGCCCAGGAAATGTCTCACCCACCACAGAAGTCCAGTCACCTCCTGGGTGGAGGGAAGCAGGTGTTCAGCCCAGAGCTGCATTCCACTCTGGAGCAGGAGGCAAAAGTACTTCATTGGGATTTGTTCTTAGAGGCAGTGCTTGTCTAAGCTGGGATGAGGCCAGGATCCAGGATAAGAGTGTCAGCCCTGGCAGAGATGTGGCCAGAACTTGCTTGACCATTAATGGTCAGGATAAGAGAGCAAACCCTATTCTTGTCTGATATTTGCTTATTAGAAATATCTTCCATAGCTGTCACCTTGCCAAGAAAAATGCACTAAATCTCAGCCTTCCAAGACCTACCTTACATGTAAATACCTTGGATAAGGAGGGTGAAAAGCTAGATTCCCTGTAATAAAATGGTTAAGACCCCATGTGGGGTTTCAAAATATGTAACAAAAGATCCAAAGCTATTCATTCCATGTGACTCAATAATCTTGCCTTGGGAATAAACAAAAAGATCATCTAAAAGAAAAAAGAGTTTGTACCAACATGTTCATAGTAGCACAATTTAGCAAAAAGTTGAAACAATTCAAAGGCCCAGTATCTGGGATATAGCAATATAACAGAATAACCCATGTGTAGAATGGAAATACATAAAGCTGTACAGGAAATGATGTTCGCTGAAAATATCTGGACACAAAGTAGCACACATTGATTACAACCGGACAAGTATAGTCGTGTTCACTGACAAAATCATTAATGAAATAGAAACTGATAATAAAATGTTACTGGATTCTTTTTTCTATGAGGCTTTTAATATGCATCATAATAGCAAATAAAAGAAAAAAAGAAAAACCATAGTCTGGAAAAAAAGAAACTTATGGGATCTGAAATGTTACCAGACCAGTAGTGTTCGGATTTCCATTAAGCGTTCTGGACATGGTGAGTAAACTACTACCCTTCTGCTCTCCGAGGTTTCCTTTGAGAAAGCTGTACTGGCAAGCACTCCCTCAGACCCGCCGCCATGGGCGTGGCCAGGGCAGCACCCCCAGCGAGCCTCCAGACTTGCCCCCGTCCCAAGCTCACCGGCCAGCCACGGCTGCTCCCTTCTTGGCCCTCTCCCCGCCAGTGGTACTGCCTAGGTCATTTTCTCTCTCCTGTACCTTCCACCTCTCCCTCCCTGGCCTTTCCCGCCAGGCAAGAAAGAAGTGTCTCGTCTCCAAACGGGCTCCTCCAGTCCCTTCCCCCTGCCTTCTCATCCAGACTCCTCCCCACGGGGTCCGCTCACCTGCCTCCACCCCCCCAGCCCACCGCCTCCCAGGTCACCCTCACCACTCTTCCAGCACTGCTCTGGTGAAGGTCACCACTAAGCTAGGGATGAAAATCCGATGGCAAATATTCTGCCCTTGTTATATCTGACCTTTTCATCATTGTTAACCACTGCTTCCTTTCCTGCACTTGCTCCTTCCCTGGTTTCTCGAAGCAAGGTTCTTGGCCCCTCTGCCCAGCCCTGCTGCCGTGTCCCTCCCTCACCATTAACCCCTCTGCAGCCTAACAGCCTGCTCCCCAGCTCTGCCCAGGGCTCTTCCCCCTCTAAATACCTTTTTGCTCTCCTATTCCAGCCATCCTTTCTATGTCAACTACTGCTAAGTGCCTCTCCTTGAAGAATCCCGGGGCCTGGAGCCCAAAGCCTACAGGACATCTCCACATGAGAACACCACAATTATCTCAGCCTCAGTGTGTCCAGAGCTGGAGTCATTATGCTTCCAGCATGACCCCTCTTCCACCTCCCTGGATGTCTCCCTCAGTCTCATACTTCCATGCTGTCACACTTGCTGTGAATGAGCCAGAATGTCCCATTCCTTTTCCCTTCTTTAGCTATTTGGTGATCAGCCTTCAAATCCTGCCCTCTTCCTATATGAAGCTTTTCCTGCTCTGCCACTGTCAAATCCTCCAACTTTCTAATACTTGTGTACCATGTAGCACATGCACAGAAGTTCATTTGTTTTCCTGTCCATCTCCTGTATTAAACAGTGAGTTCTCTGTCGGTTCATTTCATGTCTCCAGTACCTGGCAAAATGATTAGCAGAACGTAGATGCTTTAAAAAAAGTGTGTTGAACAGAGTGGGTGTCATTTGTTTCCAAAGGATCCAGGGGCATGGAAGCACTAGGGAACTCCTGGGCAGTCAACTGTGGGGTCCTGGTCTCTGGCTTTGGAAGTTGGGGGGATTCCTTTAGGAGACTCAAAGTCTGCATGAGTACACTGGAATTTCCCACAGCACTGAATCGTTTCTTGTTTTTATTCTGAGCCACTGCAGAAGAGGGGAGTCTCAGCGAGTCTGACGGCAGGCCCCCCAGCTCTATTCCTGACGCTGCCATTATCGCTGACTTGTCCTCTTTGTTTCTCCAAACTGCATGGACACATGGCTGCAGTAGAGTCTACCCACTAAATACCTGGGTCCTCTTAAAGAGTCACATCCATTCTGTCCCCACGCATAGTCCATGGGGTTATTCAGGGTTTGAGCCCCTCTTGGCCGAGAAAGGGGTAATTAATAAAAGTGGTGACTTAGAACCAAGTCTTGATAAGGGTCCATTTTCAGGCAAAGAGATTGCATATGATGAATGTGAGCTGTAAGGATTGGGCCAAGCAGAGGAGTGCACACACTTCATAAGAAGTTCTTGGTTCATCAGATAGCATCTCACGGAGGAGACCTAACCTTACCGAGGGAAACTGGGTAAGGCCGGGTTCCGTGCATGAAGGCCTATCCATTTCACATGAGGGCATTTAAAGACTCTGGTCCAAAATCACATGGTGCTTGCTTAGTGGGTCATTTATAAAAAAAACACATTGGATACTTACAGATAACTGAGCAAATAGGTCCCACTTTGTACTTGGTGCCGTGCAGACCTGTCAGAGATTGGGCTGCCTTTTGGGCCACTGCATTCTAGAGTGAGAGAACCAAGGAAAGGCAGATGGGTGACACTCATCTCTTGGAGGAACAGATGCCCAATATCAGAATGTAAAACAGGACAGTCCAGTGAACTGGACTGTGGTTAGTTGAGATTTAAGCACAATGCCCTTTTTGTTTCAACCATTTTCACAGTAAGTCAAGTTCACTTCTGTTGACTTTGAAAATAGAACATGAAGACCCTCATTGTTTATTTGATCATCCAGGTGTTTGCATTAGATACACCAGGGCCCTTATTCTGCCACCAGCTGTCCTTGTTCAGGGCTTTCGATGGAAACAGGGTGGGAGTAAGGGGCTAAAGCAAAGGTGTACTGACCCCAGGATGTACCCGAGAAGTTGGTTTTCACAAAACTAGATTCCTACATGGGCTTATTTTCCTATGATGGTCTCTTTTTCCAAGAAGTAGAGCTCAGCAAAATATTTTCCATCTTTTGAGGGATCCAATTTTGACTGATTTGAGGCTTTACTGTCCTTCCTAGGGATAAATGTAAAGTCTTGAACTTGGGTCCAAGAAAACAACTACACAATTACCAGATGGGGGAAACCTGGCTCAGCAGAATTCTCTGAGAGCCTGGGGGTTTCAGTTGTCAATGAGTCCAACATGAGTCAACGGCACCATGCTACTGCCAAAAAACAAATGTAACCCTCAACTGCATAAACAGAAGTGCACAGGCTGGATGAGGGCAGTTACGGTCACACTTTGCTCTGAGCTGGTTAAACCATGGCACAAATTCTACATTCACTTCTGGAAGCTACCCTTGAAGAACACAGACAAACCAAAGCATGTTTGGAAAATAACCACCAAAACAGTGGAAGAACTTGGGACCATACTGTGAGTGCTTAAAGGAAACTGGGTATTTCGTAGGGAAAAGGAAAAACCTAGGAGAAACAGGTCACTGGTCTTCAAGTAGTAACAGATTTGCTTCTCAAAGGGAAATAAACTTGCTCTATGGAGCAGGATGATAAGCCAGTGCTTCCAGATGATAAGGAAGAACTCAAACAATTAAATATGTCCTGATATGGCGCAGGCTCCCCTGGAGGCAGGAAGATGTCCAATCATAAGCTAGATGACTATCTGGCAGAGATCTGAGCACCACGTTTGGATAATTTAAAATTATCTAGGTCTACTAAAAGTACCTTTTAGGGTCTTTGTAACCCTGCCCTCTTGTTCTCCTGATTTGACCTTGAGTGGTAAAACTGACCATCGAAACCCTGAAAACTGTCTTATAGGGCTAAAAGCCAACTATGAGATGAAAGGTACACCTGAACGGGAATAATCTACCCCCTTTCTGCCAGAAGCTGCTGACAATGATTTGAAAGTAAAGCAGCCAAAAGGTCCCATCTCAGGGCTTACCATTAACATACAGGTTTCTAAAGCCAAGCTTAACAGCCAAATTGGAAATATTTGCACATTCCCTTCAGATGGCAGTACCCCGGGCTCAGTTGCAAGGAGCCCCCAAGGTGGCACCATCTGACTTATGGCAGCCACCAGTTTAGTTTGCTCAGTCCTGAGACAGGAAAGATGATGGGAAGTAGCAAGTTTAGGAAGTGTTATGCCCAGCATCATACACCAGTGCAACATGATGGCAGGTCACAAAGCTGAAGGTGCCACAAAGGTATTAGGCAGAAATCTGGGAGGAGGCAGCACCACTGAGCATAAAGCATCTGACTACAGATCCAAGAGCCTGGGCTCCACATCCGAGTGGCTATTTTCTAAGCAACAGAAAGCACCTTCTGGGAATTTATGGTCAAATCAAGCTCCTGCTCATCTAGATGAAGGCAACAAAAATTTCACGAATTCTATTTCCTGAGGAAACAACTTAGGAAAGTCCATAACAAGTCTTCCAGACCTTTGCCTGTGTCACAGTCCTCTCAGTGGTTGCATATATTATGTCTCGCTTATCTTTGTAACCTGTCACTAGTACGCTCCTGTCTCAGTACCTAATTTATGACTGACACTTAACTTGTCCACACAACAGACATTTGTGGCTTAGATGAAACGAAGTTTCAGAAACTCACCAGCTCATCAAAATTGTCTGATTTGGCACATGTATACCCGTAGGGGAACATCAGCAGCTGGGAATAGCTGTGGAGCGTAATAAAGGCCTTGATTTTTCCATGACTCTGGATGAAGTCCACTATGGATTTCACTTCTACTTCAGAGTTGGCATGGGGTCCATGGTATGAGTCCGAGCAAGGGCTGTTGCTGGCTCCAGGTCCTGATGGGATGTAGAAGAAGCCCAGGGAGAGCAGTGAGCTTTAGGGACACCTTTTATGGAGAACGTTACCATGTATCACTAAGTTCCTCTTCTGGAAGTCACAGCAAGATGGTCACTGTATTAGACTGAGTAGTTACCTAAGTACATAGTCAGGAGGCCCAATGGAAACAATTCTGGATGAATCTCTCTTCTTTCCAGATGTGGTTCTTCTATATGACAGAAAGAGCTACCAAATTAAGTCATCTCTTCTTCATGGAGTTATTGGAAGAAAAGCTAGATTTAATATCATAGGTGGAATTTCGGCATTGGGTGGGAGTTAAGCAAGGACATTTTCTGGCATTTCTTCCAATTTTTAGAGTCCAAGAGTGGAAGATTCTATGCATCTGTACTTCTAAGCCACAAACTACAAGGCGCCTCTGACACCCTTTCTGCGGTGAGGAAATCACAGCAAGCCACTTTCAGCTTTGATTCTCAGAACTGGGGTTACTCGGGACCTCTGAAGTGGGTGCATTGTGGCCTGGCCTGGGCTCTGAACACTAGACAAACTCTGAGGTGACAGGTAGAGGCTAGGAATCCCCAAGGTCTCTAAATGATATGCACAAAGTATAAATACAATCTGCCACCTGATTTTAAGATTATTTAATAAGAACAATTACATTTCAGGAAAAAAATCTGACTTTGAATTGCCGGGCATTATTTAATATTTTGGATCTGATGCTTTGATATTCTTTTTCAACACTGAAAAAACTATTGCAATAGTGATGGATAAAGTTGCCATTCATCCATATCCTGTCACAATTCCCTAGTGTGTGCTTTCTTGGTTCAATAACTCATTATTTCATTTGTCTTACAAATATTTAGTGATTACCTTCTATGTTCCAGACAACTGTGCTCAGTGTTAGGAAAACTAGAGTGAGAAACACAGTTTCTAACCTTACATTGTCATACCCAGTGAGGAAAAACCAAATTTCAATTCTGTAATTAGAGGAACAAGGGTTTTTAACTGGTGCCTGAAAGCATAAAGGAGCCCCCAATGAGCCTGCCACTGAACCCCCAAAAATAAGAGCTACAAGTCAACAAAGCCAGAGCAGCAAGCTAATATTTTCTTTTTAAAAATATTTTGAAAATCAGTTTATTAATCTTACTTGTACTTCTTTTGAGTTTTCTTTCTCGAAGCATCCATAGATGATGTAATGCTTCTCCTCTGAACAGATCCTATCCCCCTCTAGTGGTTGGTTCAGGGCTTCCTGAGGACTCCTGCCACTGCGCAAAGTCTTATTCTGGAAGCTCAGAAGCCGAGCTGAGCTACAGCTTATGGGATAACCAAAATGTGAGACAAAATATATTAAATGCTGCTCAGAGCTCTGTGACAGCACAGCGCGTGTGAAGGGAATTTGTTAAGTGTTTTTCAAATAGATTTTTAAATGGCTTCAATCCTGAATGGGCTTAGCAGACTGACAGCATAGCAGAGCCATGCAAAATAACTGGTTGGCCACACAACATCTGACCATCCCTGGAGACCTGCGCTCACCTCCAAAACCTGCGTCCCAGTTCCGGTTAGGATCAACGCCAACACAAAGACTTCCAGAGACCTTAGACCGGGTCTTCCGCCACATACGATTCTTCAAAATTCAACCGAAAAAGATCACGGGGAAAAAAAAAAGAAAAAAGAAAGACAATCATTCAAGCCTGATGAGGAGGTCCCTTTAGCATTAGTTCATTTCCCTTGCTCCCTCCAGGAAGGTCCCTTTGGAACTGCACTCATTTCCCTTGCCCAAAGAGGAGTCCAGTAGTTCTTGGACAGAGTTCTGCTTGAAGCTTCTCGGCCGTCTCACAAAGGCAAAAGGTAAACAATCCATCCCCCATCTCCTTGAATACCTGCCAAACCATATTCCACAGAGCACCATGCCATTAAATGTTAACAACAACAAAAAACAAAAACAAAAAAGTGGGGAGAGAGCATGGGTTCTGTATTTTGAGAATGTATAGGGCTAAACTGGCTGATTTAACTTCAGAACTTCTAAGGGCTTTTTAAAGCTTTAATATTTTTTTACGAAGCTCCAAGAGAGGGATACAGTGGGCGGCATTTCCCAAACTTGACCATGGAACCCTTTATTAATAGGGGTATCTCATGAGATGAATACTAGTATTTGTATGAGTTGCTTTTGAACACATATTGAAAAACGCTATCGTAGTCCGCTCTCTCCAAAAATGAACCTGAAGCTCTGATTCATTCAGAATATATGTGGGGTCATAGTTGCCACAGTGGTTTTTTGTAATGAGATTTTAAAGGAAAAAAGAAACTACAAAACTCCTTTCAGTGATATTACATTTCTCCTACAGATTGTAAGTAAAATGGCAGATGCATTGTACTGCCTACCTAAATCCTCCTGCAATCTAATTGTCAGCAAGTAACATCTGCCTCCTCTTTTCTATCAATCCTACACAAAAACGCAGAGATAATTGGAACAAATCTCCTAGGTGACTCACAGTGAACACTGAGCTCTAATAGCCCAGCCTAACAACTGAAATGGGCTCTGACCGAGGCAATACGTAAAGAAATAGTGTATTGGAATAAGAAATTATTATAAACTCTGCTATATGCCTCAATTGACGGCACTACTGAGAGATTAGGCATTCCATTTAAGGTAAATCAATGACAGAAAGATTACTTCTATTTTCTTTTTCAAGTTCCTACACATCTCCTCAGATTTCTGTTGAAGAATGGAAAAATCCAGGCTTACTTGGGTTTGAGAAAACACATATCCATCGGGATTTGTGACAGGCAGCAGGAAGATATCCATGGTGTCCAAAATGGAAGTGATGGATGGATCATTTCCATAATCAGAGGCAATCTGAGCAGAGACAATGACATGTATGTCAACCTCATACTCGCCTTTCACCAGGGACCACAGACTAGAATATTAAGGCAATGTATTTTTTCCAAACATGAAGTATCAGTGCTGGTCAATGAGTCTCCCAGGACTACAGCCTAATCTCCTGCAGTGTTAGTGTGTTTAATATCTCACTGCCTATACATTTATTTCCAGTCAGAATATTTACTTATATTAAATAAAAATCAGGTATCACTTCTCCCCTCTCTCTCATGAGCAGAATTCTTCCTGTTAATTCTGGTGAGGCATCTTGCAATAGGTTTATGTGGCTTACAGGGACGTATGAAGCAAAGACATTTTGTCCCTTTTCCTTATCACCACACAGGCTAGCTTTCCAAAAGTACTTAGGACCAACATCAGATTACTTAAGTATGCTAAAACTTTTCTAAAGATACAGAGAACTGGTTAAATTCCATTTGGGGAATTAAATTTCTCCTTGTGATCATTTGCAGTAGAGTTGAAGTTTCCACTGGATTAAAATTTATTCATTTCCTGTGCTCAAGCCATCCTAAGGCATTATTATTCAACTGTTAAATATCCATTTCATAATACCCTAAAGGTAACCACATTTTAATTGAAGGGAAAAATGTATCAGTCAGTATGCACAGGGTTGCACATGCTTGAATGATCTGATGTGGAATGATTTCCTTTGCTCCTGAATTAACATTCTGATTTATAGCATGTCATTTTAGAATTACTTAAGAAATACCAGACTAGGTCATATCCAGGCTGGTGTCCTGACTCTAATTCCAGTGAACATGTGGAAGAGAAGCATTTCTACATTCTGACTTCACAATCGGATATGGAAAATTCTCAGAACCCCAAAACCCTTAATTTCACTTTGGATCTGTAGGTCAAAGTATACTCTTCTAGCACCTGTTTATATTTTCCATCTGAGCTCCTTTCGTGATTTTACAGATTTCTAGCACATCATGTCTCAGCCCTCGGAGCTCCAGGCAGCAAAGCAATTTTTCTCTAGTCTGTTCTTATGCTGAAATCTGACTCCTGGGGTCCTTACTTGCCACCTTCTTCAATCTCTTCTAGCTCACTGTGTCATTTAACGGAGCACACAGTGGCCAGGGGCAGGCCTGGGGGGTGAACTAGTGTGCTGGAGGGACATAACCAAAAAAGGTTGAATGGGTCTGTTTGCTGCCTGTGTGACAAGAGAAAGGCTTGGGATGAGAGCATATCAGCCGTCAGGACCACAGGGACTGTTGTGGGTTAAGTGGGGCCTGACCCCAGAAAGACAAAATAATGGAGGGATTTTAGGCAAAATGACCTTATTTGCTGTCCACAGTGCAGTAGCTTGTGTAACCCACTCGCGAGCATGAATCCCTGCGTCTAGCCAGATGGCCGGCTTGTCTCCACCGGTGCTGAACTGCAAAACAAGCGTGGAAATGTGAACAGCACCACCGCTGCAGGACCCTTGTGCCTCCTTTTCTCCAGGGCTTAGTCTATCCCTTTCTGTATTTGACATGATTGATAGAGAAGGAGGAGGGAGACAGTGATGCTGTGGATTAACCCTTCTCCTTTAATGTGATTTTTTTTGTCCCTTTCTTTAATGTAAGTTTAAGTGCCGGCTAACAGAGAAGCCTGTTTCTCCAAAAAAGAAGACTTTTTCTCCTTTGATGTTTGTAAAAAATCATTAGACAATGCAATGACATGAAAACCGTTCATCTTATGTTGTAAATTTTAAAAACGGTTTACAAAATAGTATGATGTCATTTCAGTTTTTTTAAAAGGCTGGTCTGTGTGTGTGTGTGTGTGTGTGTGTGTGTGTGTGTGTAACCATGAGAAAAAGGCAGAGAGGGAAGAATAGAGAAAAGAAGAAAAGAAAGAGATAAATAACAAATTGTTTAATAGATATCATCCCACAGTTGTAGAATTAAGAATATGGGGGTATTTTTCTCCTCTTTTTTTTGTTGTTGTTATTCTACTTTACAATTTCTGCGGCTCTTATTTTTGTAGTAAATGCTTGTGATAACCTTTTGAGTTCTTCATAACAGGATGGTAGGCTCTAGAGGTGCTTTCCAGTGTTTAAATTTTATGATCCAAGTGACTCAGTTTTATCTGTAACAGTGGCTTTGCCAATTAGATCAGTAAATGGGAAGGAAAAGATTATTTTTGCACCATCAACTTCTATCTCTGTGTCGCATTCTAAACATAGCAGATAAGGTAAATGAGAAATGCAAATCCTTGCTAAAAATTACATCTCACGGGTTTTAAGAATATTAGTTGAAAGCGTTTTGTGCTTTTCTTCCAAAGGGCTCAAATGTAAAAACTGGGGAACTTTCTAAAACACCTGACATTCTCCACGACAACCACTTTGGAGAAGGGAAGGCCGGTGAAATCCAAGGGGGAGGAGAACTGCAGTTTCCTGCCCCAGTTGTAGGAGAAACAGGAAAGAAGGAGTAAAAAGAATGGAAGGTAGTAAATATTAGCAAGTGTACCACGGTGTCATTAAGTAGGCAAGCCACACCCCCTCAGGCTTCTTTGAGAAAAACGTTCTGGAGAAATCCATCTGTCCCAATGAGTCGGTTGGTTCTCAGCCATACATTTCCAAATTTAGCTGGGAGTTGTGACATTTTTTTTTTTCTCTTAACAAACTCTTTCTAGGAAATCCAGAGAAGTAACTTTCCCTCTTTTTTGGGGGCAAGGTGAAAAAGCTGGAAATTATCAGCATCAAAACTGTTAGAGGTGACCGGTTGGAATAAAACCGTAACATTTCTCAGCACCTAAAAACTGCCTTCGCTTTTGGGCATTTAATGCCTTTGCGCTTAAGTTCCCCGTCATCCTCTGGCGCACTGCACGAACTCTTGTTTTTCAAAGGCGGATCAGGCAAGGGCTGGGTGCGCTTTGTTTTTTGTTACCGTTTTCTCAATCTCTTGGTTAAAAAATTAAAAGTAAAGAGGAGAAGAAAAACAAAAAGCACAGAACTCCTACCTTGACTAATTACAGAATATGTCCCCAGTCTCCTCTGCTCACCCCGGGGCCCACACGCCTCCCCCAGCTCCCCGACCCGGGGCCTGAACCACACCCTCCGCCCCCCAGCCCGGGGCCCTCACCCCCTCCCTCCCTCCCTTCCTATTGGCGTTCGCCTCCGGCTCCCGGAGACTCTATCGAGAGGAGAACATTAATCCACTCCTGCAGACCTGCGTCAGTTTGCACAGGAAAGAGAAAAAGAACCAGAAAGGGGGTGGGGGGAGTGGGGAGGTGGATACTGAAAACCAGCGAGGACCGGTTGGAAGGCGGGGGTGCGGGGAGTGAAGGAGCCGCTCGCCGGCGGAACCCGGGTGCACGGCCCGCCGGGGAGGGGCGAGGTTCTGCACGCGTCGGGAGGAAAAGCCGCCGCTGCACCTGTGTACCTTGAGCACGTCCATGGGCCGGTTTTCGAAAGAATAGCCAATATTCACTTTGCTCACTAGCCCAGGGTGTTGAGCAACGAGGTTATCCATTTCTCGGGCAATCTGAAATGTTTAAGATGAATGAAAAGACATTTGCCAGCGAACAAGCGGAGGCATCCGTGCCCACTTTCCTCTGTCCTACGGTCCCCTCCCAGCCGGCAATGGCGAGGGCGGCGCGGCAGAGGCTGTGGGCTTGGGGAGCCCGACTCCCAGCCAAGGGAGGCCAGGGCACTGGGCACCCGCAGGGGCCGCAAGGGGGACGCCATTTTGCGGCCGCGGAGTCGGCTCCTTGCAGTTTGGGGCTTAAACAAAATGGCCCTTCTCTGGCTTGTGCCTGGCTTTCCCCAGCCTAGCTCTGAGCTGGAACGCAAGGGATGGCACCAGAAGAGGTAGCTTAAGAGGCAGGCGCTCCAGCGCGTCGAGTTCAGGCCGGCAGCAGGGTGCCTGCCTGCCTCAGAGGCTTTTCCCTCACCAGCTATTCGGCTCCTGTTTGCGAGGCGGGTTGAAATTATGTGCAGCTGGGGCACCCAAGCTGCGTGCACTGCTGGGACTGAGACATGTCTATGCGCATCTGGAGAGTGAACAGCATGAAAACAGCTCCTCCAGCTGTTGCCAGCATTTGCTCTCCGTTGGACACAAGACACCAATTTGTCAGGCCAGGCAAAGGAGAGAAAGTGCACCTTGTTTTCTTCACTTCACTCCTTTTTCTCCCTCAGTCTCAGTACTGGTCCACACTCCTTTACCTGAAACCTCAGGGACCATGCATACTTCAAATGATTTTTTTTTTTTTTGTATTTTAGAAAGACAGTAGGAAGCATATATTGTATTACACATAGCATTGCTCTATATCAATCACATGACTATTTCCGGCACTGACGCAAGTCAGTTCAGGTCAGATATTGCCCCCAAATGAGTTTAGGTCAAATCAGCAGGTTTTGCCACCAAATAAATAAGGAGGAAAATTTGTTTTCAGAGTTCTTTGCATTTTTAGAATTGTTGGCTTGGGAATTAGTGCCGACTAGATATTTCCTCTCTGGCACTTTCCTACTTCCCCCTCTCTCCTTAACCCCCCCAACTCCAAATCAGTTAGTGCAAATAGACTCCTATGGACCCCCAAAAAGGTTCTGTGTCACAAAAGGCTGCACTTGCCCGGGTGGCAGCATGTGACCTGGGTGGAGAGCTTTCCTCACACCAACAAAACTCAGGAAAGACAGCAGAGACGGCACAAGACTTTGCTACCATGAGGTCTGGGAGACTCCACACTGGGCTGCAAGTCAGAGGTGTTCAAGGCGTCCCCTGAGTCTGTCATCAGTGGGAGCCACAAAACACAGCCCACAAATGGCTTCGTGGGCAGGACAGGGCAGACATCTGTAAGGGCCGTGAGGGGAGAGCATGAGCGGGAGAGACTGTCTGTGTGCTCAGTTAAGACACTCCCAGACACTTGCAAATAACAGGATGGCTGCTGGGAAGGCAGGTGGTCTTCAGAGCCTGCCTTGAGGCAGTGACACTGATACTGGCTGTGAAATCCTAGGGAAATTGAGAGACGTTAGGAAATAAGAATGATTTCCATTAAATCGCCAACTGGAAATACAAGCCTTGTCATCAGAATTGCCCATTTCTCTGCTGTTCATTTGAAAACCTACCTCTTGCAAGGTGTGATAAGCCTCAAAGTTGAAGTTGCCATTCCGTTCTCTTCTCTGATTAAATAACATTTCTTCCCTCTCTTTGTCCAACAGAACCTAAGATAAGCCAATCATGCTATGATTAGTTGATAGCAATGCGTTTGGATCTACAAATGTAAGGAGATGGTGACACTCAGGTCCCCAATCCAAAGCATTCCTCTTCCTGTCCTATGAGCTTTGGGGTCATGCCTTTCCCACATGCCCGCAGCACCGTGAAAGGGGATAGGGCATTAAATACGGGACTTGCAGCCAGCCAGATGCTGCATATCCAGAATGACAGTCGATCCTATGGTTGTCTTATGGCTCATCCTACCTTTCTGGGAACCCAGAGCTTGAGGTAGCCTCCCAATAAAAACCAAATGAATAACATCTTACAATTACCTACTTTGACTAACACCCTTTTATATTTCATGACAGAGACTCTCTTTTGCCCTTTCCACTTGCTCCACATGCAGAAGACAGAGGGGCAGTGCCTCCCTACACACTCTGCAGGGGTGGCTCAGACTGCAGGAAGGCCTCAGGGGCACCCACAGGTCCCTTCCCTGGCATAGGGCACCAAGGACCAAAGAGGATAGACTTTCAGACCATGTGGTATGTGGGCTAATTACCTGAACATCTTCAATCATGATGGAATAAGCAATTCCCAGGGACTCCAAGAAAACTTTGACTGCCTGAACATTGACAAAGGGAACTCGGACATGGACTGTTTCCCCTGGGATGGTGTGTGATTTCCAGAAATCAAGCTGAAAGGGATAAAAGGCCAAGGCAATACGTCAGTCTTCAGGGAAATGAACAGCTTAGCATGGACAGATTTAAGAAATCAATTCATATCTATTTTACCTCCATCTCACAAGACTGGAATCATTGTGGAATCACTATGATTGCAAAAAGGGCTTTTAAATATCCAGGCATGGGCATATGTGTTGTAGTGTTTGTCCCCCCTACAGTTAGATATTAAAATTGGCAGAAAGCAAAGATTATTTTAAATGATGGCAGTTTTTAAACATGTGACATTCAAATGTTCCAATTCATTTCATAACATTAATAATGTAAATTATTTTAGAAGGGTAATAATGCATTAAAGGTGTTCAACATTTTTCCAAGTAACTTTCACATTCTCTCTTTTCATTCTCACAAGCCTGTGAGAGAGAAGAATGGCATAGTTATCCTTATTTTATTAAGTTGGAAAATGAAACACAGGGAAAGCAGGTGACTTGCCTAATGTCACATAGTTGGGACCTGAGCTCAGGTGTTTTGCATCCCAGCTCCATGAGTTAGCATTCCATGCTATGTCAGAGAAGACAAGATAAGAGTCCAGAGTAGGAGATCTCAATCATTGCGTCTAACTGTGGAGTAGTCACTGTGGGAAACAGAAACCCCCTCAAAGACAAATACCTGAAGATGTTCTTCAGCCTCCAAGTCCACCAGATTTTGTATTTGTTCTTCATTCCTTGGTATGATCTCAAGAACTTGGTCTCTAAATAATATTAAGCACAGAAATGACCTTAAAAGCAAACCCTGGACAGTTTCCTCTTGTTTTCCACTCCTGTTAGCCTCTGCATGTAAGGGGTTAATGTAGCCGTCAGTAATCTCTTTGATAATCAAAAAACTAATAAGTAGTACACTGACCCATATCCCCAGAATGAGGAGTTGATAGAATGGCTTTACTTCCCCCAAGGAAATGTTATCTAAATGATAATTAAGAGGTGTACCTGCTCCTAGCAGGAAGCTTGCCATTAAAGTTACCTCTCCTCTAGCTAATGATTATTTTTCAAATTACACCTGCTGTTCATAAAACATTAGCTTTTAAAACTTGTCTGTTCCTGTTTTTCAGAAATAAGTTTTAAAAAGGGGTAGAATAATTACTTTGGTGCTTGTAAAAGGAATCAAATTCACGTATAGGCAGACCTACAGGGTTTTCTGTTGTTATTAACTAAAATGAATGACAGTTCTATCTCCAAACCCTGTTCACGTGGCCCAAAGTTAGTATATGGCTAGGGACAATTGGGACCCAGAAAAATCATGATAATGCTTCCCTCTCTAAACACACACACACACAAAATTAGGAATTAGGGATGTCAAGGACACCTTAGCAAGAAAGGGAAGTTGCAAAACAAGCAAACTCATATCCTTAGAAAAAAGTTAGATACTGGAGCTAGATTCTTACAGCCCTTCCTTGGTAAGGGTTTCTCCTCTATCTCTTTCTGCAACTAGGCTCACTTCCCAAGTCACTGCCCTGCCCATTTGTGCAATGGGGAAGGGATTGGTACAAAGATCCATATACAGGGACCAGAACCCAGGTCTTCTGAACCAAGCGCCATGCAATTTCCAGTGAACTCTAGTGAATATGTAAATAATAGACTGTGAGATCTTCAAGGTTCTCCTGCCTCCGGGTAGCTACCTGCCACAGGTGGTCTGAAAAGTCTTCCAGTTGCGTCTCATTCCTTTTCATTAATGCATAGACTCCAGAAGTCTTCCTTTAAAATGGGAAGACGCTGGGGAAAGTAACAGAGTAGGCTAATATTTCTTGGTGTGTGTTCGAAGGAATAGTAACCCTTTGAGTTGCTCAGCATAATAATAGGTAAATAAGGGTGGGGAAGAGTTTGATGAGCCAAAAAATGGGATAGATGCAGCAATCCAGAGACCCTCTCCTAGTGTCACGATGCACACTAATTCAGTAAAAGTTCCTAGAAATCCTACAATTTGTTTACTCTCTGACTCCCAAATTTAGTTGACCCACTTTCTGGGGGCCAAATCTGTTTGAGTACTTTGTTAATTTCCTGGAACATTCTTTCAAGAAATGCTGCCTACAGTCTTTCATAGAATCTTGGAAGCAAAGACCTTTGGAGCAAAGAAGAACCCTACAAAGGCATTAGAGATGGATTTAGGCTGAAATCTGCAGACTGGTCCCCCCACTCCATGAGGTTCCACTGCCTGGGCACAAGACCTCAAGAAGAGGAGGACACGGGCTGCTGTGGAGGAGGAAGCCCAGAATGGCGGAGGGTAGAAGGTGGGACAGTAACCCAGCACAGGCTGAATGGCCCAGAGACAAATGACCAAGCACCTTTATTTTCACTGATGTCTGTCACCCCTACATTCCGACCATCAGAGGGAGAAATGAGTAAGGACAGAGAGAAATAGGATATATGTGTTTAGCTTTCACTTTTGTTTTTTCCCTTAAATGTCATTCATCTCTATTTCTGATCATTCATTCCTATTATTCTCACTAACCCCTCTCCAAATCTAAGAAACTTCTCTGAAAATGCTGAACATTTGCATCCATTATTTTGCAACAATCCAGCAAGAAACTCCATGAATCAGGTAAGAAAATTCAAACAGGCACCAGAAAGCATAACTTACCCAACAAATGTTTCTCGACAGTAGATAGGCCCAAAAAGGGCACCAAAAAACAGGATCAACTTCATGGTTAATGGTCTTCCCAGAGTCCAGAATTCACTGTCACTCCTGAACTTTATTTATAGGGCCCACAGCTGAGGCTGATCTGTTGGCAGTGTAAGAACTCAAGTGAATTCCCACATGGTAAAATTCCCACCTGCATGTCAAATTCTCAAGGTTGTCATCACCCACCTGTGTGATATCACCAATCCGTTCATTTTCCATTTCTTCAATGAGATAACAAACTTTGATGGAAAGAAAAAATTGCTAGAGCATACCAAGGGCACATCATGTATTTAGGATTTAGAACATAAAGTGTCACTAACTCTGGCCAGTGATAGAAATCAGATTAATAGACCTAGAGGTTAAAGTCCTTTCTGGGTCTCTGACAAAAAAAAAAAAAAGAAGAAAAAAGGGCACAGCATTTATAGTAATTACTCAGACATCCTATCACATTCCATTAGTTTGCTCATTTGTTTATTTTTATAATGTTTATCCCGAAACACTGCAATCGCTCAGTCCACATCTGCTGAGTCTCCCTGAAGATGTGGCTCAATCCAGTTCTCACTCCACATGAAAACAAAACAGAAGGTCTTTTAATATTCAGTTTTGGATTGTTTCTAAAGTGATCTGTCTGCATTTGTACCAAATTGATGTTCCTGTTTCTGTGCTTTTTCCCAAAATGAAAATGTCTTTCTGATTATGACATTGAATTTGCTTGTTATAGAAAGTTTGGATAAAAAGCAAGTGTTTTATTTAATCACCAATAATTCCTCCACCCAAAGAAAACTGTTTGGTATATATCTTCTCAAACTTCTTTCTACATTTTAGAACTTTTCTTTGAGATTAGACCAAATCATACATGCTGATTTTTAAACAAAGGTGTTCTTTGTCTATAAACATAGATCTATATTAATCTGACTTTATTCTTCACTGCAAGAGAGGAAACTACACCTACCCTATTTTTAGTTATCATACTTCATTGCATTTTAGTCACTTACACACATATTCAGCCTAGCAAGAATGATCCACAGACATCTGTCTTCTGAGTGTCCGAATCTTCATCTGCACGCATTTTAAATCCCTGGGTTACAAATCTCAAGTACCTAATTGAAGGCAAAAGGTGTATATATGGTGTTTCTGAATTTAAAAACTCCTGGATTAACTTGGTTTTTCATTCTCTTGGGCGTTGGGGAGAAGACAGAAACCAAGAGACCAAGGCCATAATTTATGTTCCCAGCACCTAGCAAGTAAACAGTAGTCAGGTGAATTCAAACAGCATACTTGGGAGTATCAGTAACTGCTTCTTAGAAAAGTCTTAGGGCAGGTAGGACTTGCTGAGGAGAGCCTGGATTACTGATGGTAGGGAAACAAGAGAAAGGTAGAGAGAGCTGGGAAAACTCATGGCCCAGGGCTGGGTTAGGGAGGAAACTTCCCCGCTCAGGCAGACTTGCCCCTGGGGGTGGGGGGGAAAGGTAAAATATGAGAAGGGCTAGGTGGGGTGGGCCTTGAAGTCCAAGCAAAGGAGTTTACACCTGCTGAGAGGGGAAGTGGAGAGCTTCCGGAGGTTCTGAGCTGGGAAGTGACTGATGATGGTGGCATTGAGAATGGTTGCAGGTCAGAGATACTTTAAGCAAGGAGCCAATAAAAGAACTTCCTGGAAAAATCCAGATTTGAAATGACGTATGTGGACTAGGTGGTGGCAGCAGGCACGCAGGAGCTGGGCTCAAAGGTATATCAGTGGAAGGAAGACTTGTGAATCCAGGGAGAGAGAGTGGTGCCTGACTGGGTGCGGAGTGAGAAGCTGGGAAAGGGCACTTTTCAGTGCACGCTAAAGGAGGGGCAGAAAGCTTCCTGGTGGCAGCCTCCTAGCATTTCCTTACCCAAATATCACAATGCATGAAGTTCGCGTGCAAGAATTTGTTCTGTCTCCCTTCCAATATGCTCTCAAAGAGGAATTTTTACTAAGAAGTACTACCCAGTGAATTGAATTTACTCTTAAGTGTTAGGGACATGATAGCTCTCTCTTCCTGAAAAGGAGTGTGGGATGAGCATAAGGCTGCAGTGGGAATCCAAGAGAAGCGTGGACCTCTTGCTGCTGAGCCCAGGACAGTCCAAAGGAGAGGGAGGACTCAGTGATGACACCCAAGGTGAGGAAAATGAACATTCCCTGGAGTGGATGAAAATAGTTGCTTAAAAAAATAAATAGAAGTTGTAGGAGGAGAACACACAAATCTTAGCAGGAAGCTGTAGGGAAGACTCCAAAAAGCACTGTTGTTTCTCTCTTTTACTGAGTATGAACAGATCCTTATCAGGAGAGAGCACCATCCTTCCTCCCCCTTCATCCTTCTAGAAGCTGGATAGAATCCGGTTTTTTTCTTAGATAGCTGCATTGAGACATACATGACATACAATAAGCTGCATATATTTAAAACTTGCCATTTGATAAGTTTTGACATATGTATACACCCATAAAACCATCACCACAATCCACAACATGAACATATCCATCGACCACAGGAAATGTTTTCCCAAGAATCACTGAGAAAATCTCCAGCAGGAAAGAGGATCACTGAAGCCCCTTGCTTTGCAGATGAGGAAATGAGGCCCCAGAAGAGGATGCCTGCCTTCCATAGAACCCCACGGCTGATCAGGAGTACCGCAGGTACTAGGAGCTCCAGCCTCAGCTCCCAGGTCACTGCTCTGACACTCTGGACTGTCCAGTAATCCAAGGAAGTTCCTCTCAGCTCTAGGAAAAAACGGTTTGAGACCACATACTTCTATATCAACCTATCAGTGCCGAAGCTGTAATTCAGAAAGAGAAAGATGATAGCTCTCTTTAGAAGAGTTCTCTAATGGCATGTTTTTTCCTATTAAAGATGATGTTAGGCACGCTTCTCACGCTTGCCCTTTAGCCCCAGAAAGTGAGGAGCCTACTAGTAGGGACAGCAAGATGCTAAACGGAACCAGAGGAGACACCACTACAAATAAATCCTTCAGTAGTTACCAGACTCCAAGGCATGCCAAAAATCAAAGCTCTGAATGCCTTTGCATGTAGAAACATTATTGTTCATAGTGAAAAGAGTTCAAAGTTATGTTAGTAAACTATTAATGATATATTTCACGACATTGTGGATTAAATAGACTTCTGTGCTCTGACTGGAGAACACACGAAATCATAGTATCTGAAAGAAAACATGTTCCAAATTTCAACCAACCAAACTTTAAACTACATTTTCCATCAAAGGAAGATAAGGATTTTATCAGAGTTGCTTGATTCTCTGCTGCACATGAACAAGGCAGCCTTAAAACCTTAGGGTATTGCTTCATTTTGGCAAATACACCATGGGTATATAAGATGTTAACATCAGGACAGGCTGGGTGGAAGGGATACAGGAACCCTCTGTACTATCTTGGTAACTCCTCAGTAAACCAAGAATTATTCCAAAATGAAATTTTATTAAAAAAAAGAAGACCTTCTGGGAAGACATGTGCAAGAACAATGAAAGGGCAAACGATGTACACTGGGAAATATTTGCCATATGTATTTTCAAGGTTAATATACTTACTATGTAGACACCACTTTCAAAACTCTACAAGAAAATGTCTTGTAGAAGATAGACACAAAAATAGGCGGGTCTGTCTCTCTCTCTCTCACACACACATGGCCAAATATTTTTTTTTAATGTTCAGCACTTTAAGCAATGCTATTTTAAAAAATGAGATGCCATTTTTTTCACCAATCGGGTTGGCAAAATTGTTGGACTTTTTTGGTTGTGGCAGATGTTTCTCTGTTTGCTTATGTTTAATATTATCCAGAATTGGTGAGGGTTTGAGAAAACGGTCTCTAGTGGAAAAGTTCACACAGTTTCAGCCTTCCAAGAGAGGGAATTGGCAATTCTAACCCAAAAACATATAGAGATGGACTTCTGCATTTACCATTCTACTTTTAGGGCTTTACTCTAAGGAAATCATCATGGATGCACACAAAGACTTACCTAATATTTATATATTGTTTCAAGTGGTGAAAAATTAGAAAAATCCTAGTGTCTTCTAATTGCAACTGGTTAAATCAAGCAGAGCAAATCCACACCAACCCCAGATGAGGGGACCGTTAAAAATGATGTATAAGAATACTAAAAATATGTGAAGACATGGATAGACATTTATGGAATATAGTCTTTTTTTTAAAGCCACTTAAACAAAACACACATCTAAAATAATGATTCCATAGGAAGAAAATACACCAAAGTTAATCCAATTATTTGGCTACGCAAATTGCCAAAACTTCTGAGTAGTTAACAGTAACTTTAATTTTCTTCACTTTGCTCCTAATTCAAATAAAAAGAAAGAGACCAACCCTCCCTCTGAGCTGGGATGGGAAAGCACAGATCCCAGCACCTTTTCTTACGCCTTTGTTTCAATTAGCTTGGCGTCCTTCTTGATAATGTGCTTTCTAGCCTGACTTTCCTTTTAGACTGTAAGTTCCTGATTTGGGCTCACCCTCGTACTCCATTTTCCCGTCTCTGGGTACTTTGGGGCTCCCCGGGGTTCGCCGTCCGGGCGGCTCTCTGCTGCCCCCTCGTGCTACCGGCATACAACCACTGCGTCAGTCCGGTGGCCCATTTCACACTGGGCCCTACCTTCTCCTTCCAAAGACAGCCTTTGCACTTGCTTTGGTCTAAAAGTTCATGATGTAAATTCTTTTTTTATAGTAAATTGGTTGGGAAGAACAAACAGTCTCCACAGATCATTTCCTGTTTGCAAGACCAAGCTCAAAAAGACTTCGAGTACAATAACAATTTGTCCTTCTTCTGCTGGAACCGAACAGAGACACCTGACACCATGACATCAACATGTCTTCGCATCCTTCTCTTTCTGCATCAGGTTCCCAGTTTTCATCACCCCAGTTCAGGATCCATGATTGGATCCCTCATTTGTGGAATACCTACTGCAAGACTGGCACGGTTAAGTTGTAGGCTCCAAAGACGAGTAAGATTTTATCAGCCAAAAGCTCGATGTCTAGACCAATACTACCCAACAGAACTTTCTGCAGTGATGGAAATGTTTTATATCTGCACATCTAATAATGTAGCCACCAGCCACATGTGGCTATTGACCACTTTAAATGTGACTAGAGTGCCTGGGGAACAGAATTTTCTATTTGACTTGAATTAATTTTAACTTAAATTTTAAAACTGAAGCAGTATGAAAAATTTTTCCTTTAAACACACTAATGTAGGACATTTTAATTGTTGAAATTTTAACATCCATACTGAGGTAGGCTGTAAGTGCAAAATACACACCAGATTTTAAAGACTTAGTAGAAAAATTAAAATGTAAAATATTTTATCAGTAACTTTAAATTCATTACATGTCAAAATTATATTTTCCTGGATATAGTGGGTCAAAGAATATATTATTAAAATTAATCGAACCTGTTTCCTTTTACCTTTTTTAATGTAATCACTAGAAAATTTAAAATTACATATGTGGCTTGCATTAAATTTCTATTGGATAGCACTGATCTAAAAAAAAAGGGATGTCTAAACAGTCTGCTACTAAAATACATGATAGATTCCTGAAAACATACAAAAGTCTAGTGCATGAAAGTTGCGCAGTGGACCACAATGAGATATCACCTCACACCAGTCAGGATGACTGCTATCTGAAAGACAGGAAATAACAAGTGTTGGTGAGGATGTGGAGAAATGAGAACCCTCCTACTCTGTTGGTGGGAATGTAAATTGGTGCAGCCACCATGAAAAGCAGTATGGAGGTTCCTCAAAAAACTAAAAACAGAAATACCATACAACCCAGTAATTCCACTTCTAGGAATTTACCCAAAGAACACAAAATCTATGATTCAAAAAGATGTATGTACCCCTATGTTTACTGCTGTATTATTTACAATAGCCAGTGTATGGAAGCAACTAAAGTGCCCATCAATAAGATGAATGGATAAAGAAGATGTGGGACATACATACGTGGGTTATTATGCAGCCATAAAAAAGAACTAGAAATTCTGTGACAACATGGATGGACTTAGAGGGTATTATGCTAAGTGAAATAAATCAGGTGAAGAAAGACAAATACCATATGATTTCACTTATACTTGCAATATAAAAACAAAACAAAATAAAACAGCAGTAGACTCAGACATGGAGAAGTGACTGGTGGTTACCATAGAGGAGGGGTTGCTATGAATGGGTGAAGTAGGTGAAGGGGATAAAGAGGCACAAAACCTCAATCATAATATCAGTTAGTCACAGGGATGAAAATACAGCAAATACCATATAATCAATAGTTCTGTAACACCTTTCTATGTTGACAGATAGTAACTACACTAGAGTATTTAATGTAGCTAACTGTCAAATCGCTATGTTGTGTACTTGAAATCAACATAATATTGTATATCAACTATCCTTCAAAAAATATTTTTAAAAAGTTAAACAGTAGACTTCGCTGATACAATGGGGTAGGGTAGTTATTCTCAAGAGTTAAAAAATATCATAAAATCCCTAATTTCAGTGTGCACTAAGTAATGGCCTTTTATCCCAATTTCAAAAGTAATTCATGCCATTTATTAAGAATTGAAACGTTAGAAAAATAACTCAGAAAGTTAAGGTATCCCTAGAGATATTTAACTATTTTAGCTATATAAAAACATACTGTTATTATTGGTTATTTTTACAAGTGTGAAATGATACTGTATTTTGGAAAGAGCTGAATTGTATCCCACTATATGGTATACTATAACTTTTTAAGCCAGACTTTTTAAAACATCCAATTTTTCATTATTTCAAAGCATATTACAGGGAACATTCCTTTACTACTTTTGTATACTATTTATGTTTATCTTTTCTGTTTCTAAACTAATATTCTCTCAGTATTTAATAATATATATAATTGTTGAATCACTGTTTTACACCTGAAATTATTATATTTTATATAAACTATATTTCAATAATAAATAAATAAAATAATATTCTCATAGTGAAAACATTCCAACATTACTGAAGATTATAACACAAAAAGTGACTATCTCTCAAGGACAAGCCCCTCCTCCCTTATCTTGATTTGTAGATTATTGCCAGTTGGGTGGTTGAATATTCCATCAGAATGTATTCTTCTGTATCTATATTAACCAGTTTTTTTTCTTTTACTAAAAATTATAGACAAACTATGAATACTGTCTAACTTTTCAACTTAAAAGTGTTATTTGGGTGAAGGGGGTCAAAGGTAAGAAAAAATGCAGCTGATGTAGAAAATTTGAATCATATTCACAAATTTTTTTTAAGGCTGGATTGTTGGGTCAGACAGTAACTCTATATTTAACTTTGTGACGCTCCATCAAAGTGTGTGCCCAACATTTTTTAAAGCATTTTGGAAGAAACAGTGAAGATAATCCTTCATCCCAGAGAGTTTACAATTTACAGCAGATGAGATGAGATTAACATGTATACACTGAAAGTATAATTATAATATAGCTTCTAATTAACAGCCAAACCATCTAGCTCTAAATTAAAAATGGATATGCAGTCATGTACTCTTAGAGATGGGAGGGTAGAAAAAAGAAAAAATATATATGTTATTTGGACACCTTTCCATGTCAGTACATATATACTTCGTTTAAAATACATGCTCATCAATAAGAAACTTGTTCAATAAATTATGACTCAGCTATACAGTGGAACACTACACAGAAAAAATATTTGTACAATTATCCCTGGATATCCAAATTTATTTATTTCTAAATTCAGACAGCAAGGATTACAGTTTAGGTAGTGAATTCAAATAGTGAAGGATATTAAGGTTTCCAAATGTATTCAGCTGCTAAGTTCCAGATAGCAAATAGCAAGAGTTGGGATGAGAAGAAGTATATTTAAAAATATTTGTCATATCTATTCAGTTCCTACGTTTGGAAAACAGGAGTTCAGCTTATTACATGTATCTATCCCCAAAGATGTTCTAGAAATAATGCACATTGAACTGTTAGCAGTAATAATCCTTGGGATGGAATTTTCCATTTTAGCATAACTGTGTTATTTGAATTCTTACAATACACATGAGTACTTGTAATCAGAAAACAATTCAATAAAAATGTCATTTTTAAAAAGCAGATTCTGGGAATCTGGCAACCTAAGCAGATACAGTATTGCAGTAAATGTCTTTAAGTATGTGTCTATATATTTTTGTACATCTGAAAACATTTTTCTGCTGGACCATTTCTTAAAAATGGAATAGCTAGGTCACAGAGTGTGAGCATTCTTTATATCCCGAGGTTGCCCTCCAAAGAAACTATACCAATTTTCTTTTCCACCAGCTTTGCTTTGTAAGAGCCTGATTCCCACAGCTTTCCAAGACTGTTATCATCAAACATTGGACCTCTGCCAATCTAAAATATTTCACTGGTTTATTTGTATTTCTTTAATTGTGAAGTTGAACATCTTTTTGCATATTTATTGGTCACTTGGAATTCCTCTTCTGTGAACTTTTTATTCATGTATTCTATTTTTCTACTAACTTGTTTGGCTTTATCTTATTTTTTTTAAGTTTATTTTGATATCATTAACCTACAATTAAATGAGCAATATTATGGTGATTACACTACCCCCTTCATCAGGTACCCCCACCAAACCCATTACAGTCACTGTCCATCAGCACAGTGAGATGCTATAGAGTCACTACTTGTCTTCTCTGGGTTGTACAGCCCTCCCCATGCCCCCTAACATTTCATCTGCCAATCGTAATGCTCCCTTTTCCCACTTGTCCCTCCCTTCCCACCCGTCCTCCCCAGTCCCTTTCCCTTTGGTAACTATTAGTCCGTTCTTGGGTTCTGTGAGTCTGCTGCTGTTTTGTTCCTTCAGTTTTTTTTTTCTTAGTTCTTATACTCCACATATGGGTGAAATCATTTGGTACTTGTCTTTTTCGGCTTGGCTTATTTCACTGAGCATAATACCCTCTAGCTCCATCCATGTTGTTGCAAATGGTAGGATTTGTTTTCTTCTTATGGCTGAATAATATTCCATTGTGTATATGTACCACATCTTCTTTATCCATTCATCTACTGATGGACACTTAGGTTGCTTCCATTTCTTGGCTATTGTAAATAGTGCTGCGATAAACATAGGGGTGCATATGTCTTTTTCAAACTGGGCTGCTGCATTCTTAGGGTAAATTCCTAGGAGTAGAATTCCTGAGTCAAATGGTATTTCTATTTTGAGTTTTTTGAGGAACCTCCATACTGCTTTCCACAATGCTTGAACTAATTTGCATTCCCACCAGCAGAGTAGGAGGGTTCCCTTTTCTCCACATCCTCGCCAAGATTTGTTGTTGTTTGTGTTTTGGATGTTGGCCATCCTCACTGGTGTGAGGTGGTATCTCATTGTGGTTTTAATCTGCATTTCTCTGATGATTAGCGATGTGGAGCATCTTTTCATGTGCCTGTTGGCCATGGGAATTTCTTCTTTGGAGAAGGGTCTATTCATGTCCTCTGCCCATTTCTCAATTGGACTATTTGCTTTTTGTTTGTTGAGGTGTGTGAGTTCTTTATATATTTTGGATGTCAACCCCTTATCAGATACGTCATTTATGAATATATTCTCCCATACTGTAGGATGTCTTTTTGTTCTACTGATGGTGTCCTTTGCTGTACAGAAGCTTTTCAGCTTGATATAGTCCCACTTGTTCATTTTTGCTTTTGTTTCCCTTGCCCGGGAGATATGTTCATGAAGAAGTCGCTCATGTTTATGTCCAAGAGATTTTTGCCTATATTTTTTTCTAAGAGTTTTATGGTTTCATGACTTCCATTCAGGTCTTTGATCCACCTTGAGTTTACCTTTGTGTGTAGGGTTAGACAGTAGTCCAGTTTCATTCTCTTACATGTAGCTGTCCAGTTCTGCCAACACCAGCTGCTGAAGAGGCTGTCATCTCCCCAATGTATATCCAAGGCTCCCTTATCAAATATTAATTGACTGTATATGTTTGGGTTGATGTTTGGATTTTCGAATCTATTCCACTGGTCTCTGGGTCTGTTTTTGTGCCAATACCAAATTGTCTTGATTACTGTGGCTTTGTAGTAGAGCTTGAAGTCAGAGAGCGTAATTCCCCCTGTTTTATTCCTCCTCTCAGGATTGCTTTGGTTATTCAGGGTCTTTTGTGGTTCCATATGAATTTTAGAATTATTTGTTCCAGTTCATTGAAGAAAGCTGTTGGTATTTTGATCGGGATTGCATTGAATCTGTATATTGCTTTAGGTAGTATAGCCATTTTGACAATATTTATTCTTCCTAACCAAGAGCATGGGATGTTTCCATTTGTTAGTGTCCTCTTTAATTTCTCTTAGGAGTGTCTTGTAGTTTTCAGAGGACAGGTCTTTCACTTCCTTCGTTAGGTTATTCCTAGGTATTTTAGTGTTTTGGATGCAATTGTGAATGGAATTGTTTTTCTGATTTCTCTTTCTGTTAGTTCATCATTAGTGTATAGGAAAGCAACAGATTTCTGTGTGTTAATTTTGTATCCTGCAACTTTGCTGAATTCATATATTGGTTCTAGTAGTTTTGGAGTGAAGTCTTTAGGGTTTTTTATGTACAATATCATGTCATCTGCAAATAGTGACAATTTGACTTCTTCTTTACCAATCTGGATGCCTTGTATGTCTTTGTTTTGTCTGATTGCTGTGGCTAGGACCTCCAGTACTATGTTGAATAACAGTGGAGAGAGTGGGCATCCCTGTCTTGTTCCCGATCTTAGATAAAAAGCTTTCAGCTTCTCGCTGTTAAAAGTATGATGTTACCTGTGGGTTTGTCATATATGGCCTTTATGATGTTGAGGTAGTTGCCCTCTATACCCATTTTGTTGAGAGTTTTAATCATGAATGGATGTTGAATTTTGTCGAATGCTTTTTCAGCATCTATGGAGATGATCATGTGGTTTTTGTTCTTCTTTTTGTTGATGTGGTGGATGATGTTGATGGATTTTCGAATGTTGTACCATCCTTGAATCCCTGGGATGAATCCCACCTGATCATGGTGTATGATCCTCTTCATGTATTTTTGAATTCGGTTTGCTAATATTTTGTTGAGTATTTTTGCATCCACGTTCATCAGGGATATTGGTCTGTAGTTTTCTTTTTTGGTGAGGTCTTTGCCCGGTTTTGGTATTAGAGTGATGCTGGCTTCATAGAATGAGTTTGGAAGTATTCCCTCCTCTTCTATTTTTTGGACAACTTTAAGGAGAATGGGTGTTATTTCTTCTCTATATGTCTGGTAGAATTCAGAGGTGAATCCATCTGGTCCGGGGGTTTTGTTCTTGCGTAGTTTTTTGATTACCGCTTCAATTTCATTGCTGGTGATTAGTCTGTTTATTTTTTCTGTTTCTAGTTTGGCTTTTTCTTATTTTAAAAACTCCTTATATATTGGATATATTAAAGTTTGCCCTAATTTTTTGTTCCAAAGTGTTTCCCATTTTGTCTTTTCACCTTATTTTCTGAGTTTTTTTTTTCTCTCTCTCTCTCTTTTTCTCATTCTTTCTCTACAGAAGTGTAAATATTTTTAATGCAGTCCAAGTATCAAACTTTTCCTTTAAACCTTCTGGATTTTATTTATATTATGTTGGGAAAATCTTCCCTACTTTGAGATTAGGAAACTTTGTACTAGTGCTTTTTTCTAGTACTTTTAAGGTTTCCTTGTTTTATCTCCCAATTTTGTTCCATGTGGAATTAATTTTTGTATAAGGAATTAGGTCATATCACCATTCAGATATCTTCTTCAGGAATATATTTTTCAACATTTTATGTGTTCTTTAATTCTGACTTCTTTTTCCACAAATGAACAGTCAACAGGCTTAAGTCCAAATAATGTGATTGATGCTAAAATACACCCCTTCCAGCTTGTCTAATGATTTCCAGCTTTGTCTCAACTGAGCTAAGTTAATAAAATCTACTCTTATCACTAATATCAACACATTCATTTTTCCATGTATAAATGTCAAGGACTAAATATTCACATAGATGTACAAACCATGATACACAAAGATATTGATGCCATTGAAACTAAACAATGTAGTAGTTTGAAGTGTTCATTCATGACCTCAAGTGCAAAAATACAAGTTCTGGGAGTTTAGGAGTGCCAATGCATAATGACCAAAAATTCCAATTATTTGAATATCAAATATATGAGAGGAAGAATTAGGGTTCATTATGGTAAGATAAGAACAGGGCTACCACAAGGATCTCCACTGTGGGAACCCAGATTTCCTGGGAGGGCCACAGAAAATGTTACAGAGGGGTTATCTTTGAGATTTAATCTTAAAATTGAGGAGGGGTTCAATCAACATTTGAAAAGCCCAACATTTGAAGATTTGGTAACTGGTATTTCAGGCAGAGGAATCACGTGTGAGAAGGTGTCTGGGCTGAAAGGGGCTTCTTAAAAGTCCTCATACCACCTTTCTCCACACCCCCCAACTTTTCCCTCATCAAAGGAAAGAAGGATCTGATGCCAGACTTGCTCTTACTGATTGATTACTGGACCTCACTCACAATAAAAGTATTACTCTGTAAGTCCGGGGAGAGGAAATCCCGGGGCAAAATACCTCTAAAGACCAAAATCAGTCAAAGGGAGAAAATAAAGTTTAAAACCTGTTTATTGCTTACAAACTGCAGTCCAGTGCCGTCTCTCTCCCTCTGCTCCAGAAGAAGCAAGCCAGCAAGCAAGCCAGCCCCTCCCCTTAAACTCTCAGGCTCAGACACGCCCTTGGTGCCCAGGTAATTACCCATTAACATGGAGATGAACTTCTCTCCACCCCTGAGGATATGTAAATGCACTAAAGCCAGGTGAGATATTCTGGAAATGTTACAATTTTATCCACAGGCCACCTCTCCAGAAATCTCACATTACAATCGAATTGTTCCCCTTCTTCCACAGTGGTCCCTGGGCGAGAAAACTGGAGCATTGTGACCAGACTAATAACATATAATAGCAACTGCAATAAAATCATGACAATCCTCAAGCTGGAGGATTCAGCTAGGTTCAAAGTCTTATGCAGATTAAGTCCACAGCTCATCCATTTCTTAGGCAGGCAGTAGCTGAGGATTCAGAGCAATCATTACGGGGCAGCTGCAGCCAGGGTGTGCATTCAGGCCACAAGGACTGTAGGAGAAAATAACCTAAGGGCGATGAGATACGTGTTTTAGTGACACCAGCATAGGCAAATCTTTTCCATCAGCTAGGATACATGTAAGAGAGTGTGGTCTTATGATAAAACAGTGGCAGGAATGGAATCTCGTCCTGGTCTGGTATACCAGACTTACACCCCCCTCCCTGTGGGAGTTACAGATGGGTCAATATACAGGGCTACGGGAGGTACATGCACTGGCCATAAAGATAAAACAAAACTTTCCTGCAAGATGCTATTACCTCCTGGATGTTTTGGGTACACTACCGTGACCTTTGGGGGCCATTCAGCTGTTATTCCAGGAATACACAGGAGGCCAGCTTCCAGGCCTTTCCCCCAAGGTACCAGAGGGCCAGCCATCGCTGGTACATGTGTCGAAATGTCCAGGGCCAGGTTCATTCAACAGTGTCTCCAGGGCTTAATGCAGTTGGGGCTGGCAGCAGGATGTTGTTGCTCTGCTGGCCATATCCTGGCTTCAGTAACTTTTCTTTGGTTTGGACGTACAACTGTATAGGGGAGGCAGCAAGGTGTGTGAGCATATCCACAGGGCTCAAAGCTCCTTTACGTGGCTTCTCATTCAAACACTGCAGCACTGTCCATGGGTGAACTGATCAACCCCGTAGACTATTGGTGTCCGACCTCAGGCCAGATTTCAACAAACCATTGTACCTCTCTATCATGCCTGCCCTAGTAGGATTATATGGTACATGAAATTTCCACTTTATTCCTAATTGCTACACCCATTCTTGTAATGCATGTCCAGTAAAGTGGGTGCCTTGATCGCTCTCAATCATCTGCGGCTGGCCATAGGCTGCAAAGAGGCGCTCCAGGTCCCTCTTGGTGGTTTGCTGACCTGCACAATGTGCAGGAAGAGCAACCAATAGTCCAGTAGCTGTGTCCACACAAGTTGTGGCATACTGACATCCTTCTGATATGGGCAGAGACCCAATATAGTCTATTTGCCACTTGACAAGGGGTATTGTCCCCCCTTACTATTGTCCCATGTTGCTGTGGGACTCGCTGTTAAGTCCGTCTTAGAGCACACAAGGCCCTCCTTCCGGGCTCGGCTGACCTCTTCAAAGATCAATGGCAAGCCCCACCTACAGGGTACAGCTCATATTGTCTTATGCCCCACATACAACAAACACTGGTGTAGCCATTGGGACACATCAGAGGCAGGCTTTCCTTCTAGCTAGTGCACCTGGGCCAGTGTGTCTGCTTCATCATTCCCTGGGGATGCCAAAGGCAAATGGCCAGTCACGTGATATACAGTAACAGTCTTAGTCTGACCAGAGGCCCATAGTTCTTGCCACAACTCTTGCCCCCAAAGGGGCTGGTGACCAACCATCCAGTTGGCATGATACCGTATCGGTAGCCACAGGTCAAGCCCCAATAGACAGCCCAGCTGTCAGTGCAGACAACTGTGGGGGAGGGCTCCTGGGTGATCATGAGCCATACTGCCCACAACGCAGCCCATTGGCTGCTCTTCCCCTCTCCATCCTCCATCCATATTGTCTCAGTCTTAGGATAGAAAGCCACAGCCCTCCACTTTGGGGGCTGCCCACGACTAGGGCCATCTGTGTACCAAGCATCTTCAAGTATAGGGGCTTTTCCCTCTTGATAAGGACTCTCAGCTACCAATGGCTCAAAAGAAAGTTCTTCCTGCTTTCCACTGGTATAGGTCACTGGCCCCAATAAGCATTGGAGTTCTCCACTTAATCTACTAGAAAGGACACTGCTATAAATATGCACCCCATCTGGCCAGTGTAGGTGTCTGTGCCACAGCATTCCATGGCCTTTGGGTCCGGTCTTGCACCCACCCCGTGGTGGGATAGGTGGTTATTACCTTGGTCAGAGCTGTTCCAGCAAGGCGTGGTACACAGCAGCCAGTTGCTTCTCTGTCAAGGTGTACTGTGTACTGGACCTCTGCTCCTTTCCATAGTTGTGACCAGAATCCAATAGGTTGGCATGTCCATTCAAGCTGCTGCCAAAGACCCCATCCATAACCATCTTTGGTTACATGAACATCTAGTTCACAGGGCCTTGATGAGTCCATTACATTCAAGTCCTGTACAGCCTTGACTGCCCGCTTGGCAGCAGTAAAAGCAGCTGCACACGTCTCATCCCAGTCCCACCTGATGCCCTTTCATACCAACCAGTATAAGGGCTTCAAAATTTTTGCCAAGTGTGGGATAAATACTCTCCAGTAACCCCAAAGACCCCAAAACTCTTGTAATACTGCCACAGTGGTAGGGGTGGGGAAAGCCTGGACCTTGTCTATGACTGCTTCAGGAACAACTTTAGTTTTACCCAACCAGACAACCCCCAAGAATTTCACAGACAAACCAGGTCCCTGAACCTTGGTGCTGTTCACAGTCCATCCTTTTTCCTGTAGATGTTGCAACAGTCTAGGAACTGCCCCCTTCTAAATCTGAAAGAGAATCAGACATGAGCATAATATCATAAATGTAGTGATACAACCACACTATTTATGGTTTCTTCCATGTGGCCAAGTCCTGGGCTACAAGTCTGTGACAGATGGTGGGACTGTGGAGATAGCCCTGTGGAAGGACAATGAATGTCCACTACCGGCCTTCCCATGTGAAGGCAAACTGTTGCTAGCCAAAAGAGAAGAAAGTATTAGCAAGGTCTACTACATAATGATACATTCCCAGTTCATGGCTGAGGGTGTCCAGAATGTCTGCTATAGAGGGGACGGCAACATGTAAAGGGGGTGTGACTTTATTAAATTCCCTGTAGTCTACAGTCATATGCCAGGAGCCATCTGGCTTTCTCACTGGCGACACTGGGGAATTAAAAGGACTATTAGTGGGCTTTATGATGCCCACCCTCTCTAACTCCTGTAGAGTTTCTCCAATTTCCTTGTGCCCCCCAGGCAATTTATAATTCTTAGTATTTGTCACCCACCAAGGTACAGGCAGAGCTACAGGTAGGTGCTTAGCATGTCCACTCAGGACTGCGTTTACCACACGTACCCTCAGCCTGAACTCACCTGCAGCGGTCTGTAACCACAGGCCCTGCAGGATATCTACCCCCAAAATATATTCAGGGATGGAAGAAATGTACACAGTATACTCCTTTGGGGGTAAACATCCTATCCCCAATGAGATTTGGGCTTTCTTCACTCTAACTGCCTTACCCCCATAGCCATCTATCACAGCAGGGTTCCCAGGAAAACGCTCAGGGTTGCCATGAATCAAAGAACACTCAGCTCCTGTGTCCACCAGTGCCAGGACACATTGTACATTCACAGGGACCAATGAATTGCTAATTCTACATGTGGTCTCTGGTCCCCACCATGTCCCACAAGGTGGGGACCTTGACCGCCCCCCTCAGTTGAACCGCAATGCCCAATCATCCTCCTGTGGGGGTGAGGGCTCAGGCGAATCCTGAGTACTCTCTCCCATGAAGTTTTGCAGGCACACAGGCCGGGCATGAGGCCTTACTCTGGTGTCCGTGTCCTGGACCTCAGTGGCTGGAGCTGCTGCTCTGGCTTTAATTGGTGCCACAGTTCTAACGAGATCCTATTGGGCTGCCTAGTGAGTTTTTCTTTCACTACCTTGGCCTTTATCAAATCAACCCACATCTGGGTCCTTGAGACCTTCATGGGGCCTTTTTCACTTCTCCTTTCAGTCGTGGCCCATACTTCCCTCCATGCCCTTACTGTTTCAACCTCCCCCAGATCTGCTAAAGTATGAGTAGCCTCACTTATGGGTTGCCCTGTGGGGGGGGCAAGAGTAGTCATAGGGACCCAAAGAGAGATGTGGGAGCCGTATGCAGCATCAGGTTTCTCATTCCTACAGTGAACACCTCCTCATCAGGGCCTTCAGGGTCCATATCATAGATGATACTTTTCATACCCAATTCCCACAGTACCTGTTGGAGCTCTGCATATGTTTTCCAACTACTGGGAAAATATGGTAAATCACCCTGATTAGGCCAAACTACCCTGATGGCAGCTGTCAGCCATTCCAGGAGTGTCTGATTCCCTGAGGTGTGACAGGCATTTTGCAACCACTGCCGGAGGGAAGGGTGAGTCGTCAGGGAAGCCATTCTACTCATCTCAGTGCCAGACACAATAATGTTTTCCACCCCCATATCCCAGAGACGTAAAAGCCATGTAGGCAGAGATTCCAATGGCCACTGCCTATAGGGGACGCTCATGTCCACCAGCTCATCCTGGGTATAGGGGCGGATCATGGAGTGCTCCACAACCTGGGGAGGGGGCTGCTCCTCCCCCTGAGGAGTCCATGTTTGTTTCATTTTTATTTTCTTAATTACAGCTGGGCGGGCCTTTAAAACAGGAGAAGATCGCACCTCCGGCAGTGGCCTGGGTAGCAGATGTGCCAGTGACCCTGCCTCCTCCTCTTCTCCATCGGGCTCCTCCACCAAGGGCTCCTCCTCCGCCATTTCCGGGGCTGAAGGCACCACTCTTTCCTCCCCCTCCCCCACAGCCTCCTGCAATGTGGCTTTTTCTGTCTTCTCCCCCCTCGCCACTGCTAAGTAATCTTCTAGGAGTGTGACCTGCCTTTTCAGTAACTCTTCTTTAACAGCATCCCATAGGTTATTGCCCAGCTCCTCTAAGTGATGCTGAAGTGTGTCTCTCTCCCGCCTAAGTCCCTCAGTAATTCTTTCTCCTATATAACATTTTCCACTATCTCGATGAAAAGAGACCCTACAAAGCCAGCCACTGCATGGCTCCCTAAGGTCTTCAAGCAGTCTTCCAACTCACAGAGGGCTAATTCTGCAGCTTCTGGTGTTTTCACCTTTCCCCAGATCTGGGGAAGGCCCCACCCCTCTAGGAGGTACTTTACCCTAGACCAATTCCCCACTAGGGGTCCCCAAATTGGTAGCCCAGCAGCTGGGGGGATAATAACAGGTGAAGCGGCACCCTCTGCCGCTGCATCCACTGGGGTCTCCCCACCATCCACAGGAGCAGCCCTCCCAAAGGTCACACCCATTATGACAGATTTCAGGTTCAGAGGAATCCTGCTGACTTCCACCAGATGTTCCACCAGATGTAAGTCTGGGAAGAGGAAATCTCGGGGCAAAATACCTCTTATAAACCAAAATCAGTCAAAGGGAGAAATAAACTCTAAAACCCATTTATTGCTTACAAACTGCAGTCCAGTGCCGTCTCTCTCCCTCTGCTCCGGAAGAAGCAAGCCAGCAAGCAAGCCAGCCCCTCCCCTTAACCTCTCAGGTTCAGACATGCCCTTGGTTGTCCAGGTAATTACCCATTGACATGGAGATGAACTTCTCTCCACCCCTGGGGATATGCAAATGCACTAAAGCCAGGCAAGATATTCTGGAAATGTTACAATTTTACCCACATACTCCAACCCTGTGTGTGCATTTGATGCCTTCTTACATTTGTGTGATAAAAGTCTTTTCTGTCTTTAAAGGAACTTCAGACAAAAGCAAAACAAGTCAGCAGATTTTACAGAAGATAGCCAAATGACCTAATCTAGGCCTTTGTTGGGAAGGTGACTGGGCATACTGGGTAGCCTTGGCTTCTCACGTCCAGAATGTCCCTCCTCACCTGCAGAAGGTCATATTCTCCTGTCAAGGCCTGGACACTGTGCTCACACAAATCACCTTCAACACCTTCCTAGCTGCACCCCTCTAGCCTTTTTCCCTTCCTTAGTCCAAGCCCCCTTCTTCCCATCTGGTCCCAATTCACTCAAATCATTATTATACTGAAAAAAGTATTTTTTTCAATATTATTTAAAAACTTAATCCTATTTCCTCTACTCCCTGAGCCCCAAGACTCTGCACACTTGAAATTAATTAAAAGACTTTAATACCAGAATTCCCAATTTAGCGACCAACAGCATATATCCCCAAACATCCTATAGAACACGGATTTTCTGCAAAGCATGCTATGTGCTATATCCTTTAGGCAGTGGTGTCCAGAAGCCATCTCAGACAGGCTCACCAGAGCCAATGTGCTCATCTCTTCCCAACTCCATTAGTCAGTAAGTCACTTTGGTAGCTTGAAATAGGCAACAGCAGGAGTATTTATGTCATGGAAATCAGCAAGTGCTACAAAATCAGAGCATGTAACAATCAGAGCCCATTGTTAAGCATTTACTAGCAGACCACTGTTTTAGGATTCTTTCATTTTCTAGTAAATAGAAACCCACGAGCTAGACTAAAGCAAAAAGGCAAATTTATTATAAGAATTTGCTAGTCACATATGATGATGCCCATTAGTGAGCCAACAGATGAGCCTTAGGAATGAACTGGAGCCAGGGACTTGAAAACTGTCCGAACTTTCCATTGCACATCTCTTCCCTTCTCTATTTCATTCTTTTCTTTCTGTTAAAACCTGCCTATCCTTTCCCGCAATCTACAGGAAGGGAAATGTGGACCCCAAAAAGCTGCTCTAAGTGCAGCGGCCTGAAGAGACTGATCTCTTCCCTGGTTCCAATTCCAAATTGTCAAGAAAGGGCTCCAATTGTAAGAATATCCTACTGAAGTCAATGCAGGACTGAAATTAATGCCTGGCGAAGGTAGAATGACAACAAGTAGGACCACCGTGTGCCCACATTTATTAGAATTAGAAAAAGAGGCTCTGGAGTAAGAAAAGGGATGAGACACTCCACCCACAGAGACCCACATTGATATAAGGACCATTTCTCCGCTGTTAATAGTTCTCACCATCATTTCCACAGGCAGAGCCACACCCCCTCAAAGGAGTACATGCACTTTATTCTTTACCTACTTAACACCTGAAGCATTAAAGAGGCCCTTTTAAGTAAAAGGAGCTGCTCCAAAAATTACAGAGGATAAGAAGATGACTAATTGACTTCCGGGAAGATGGTGGCGTAAGCAGGGCAGTGGAAGTCTCCTCCCTAAACCATATATATTTATGAAAATACAACAAATATAACTATTCCTAAAAGAGAGACCAGAAGATACAGGACAATACCCAGCCTGCATCTACACCTGAGAGGACTGGGCATCTAGTGAAGCGGGTAAGATACAGAACCGCAACCCGGCGGGACCCAAGCACTCCCCCACCTCAGCGCACTAGCGGGAGGAGAGGATTTGTGAGACCCTAGAGTTAGCATAAGAGAAGCCATTTTAACAAATCTGACTGTGTGAACCTAAATGAAGGACAGAACAGGACTGACTCTGTTTTTTGTGCCTAATCTCCATCTGAGGCCTGAGCCGGCCTGGCTCTGGAAGAAACCTTGAAAAGTTTCCTAACCACAGGAACTGATATTAGAAGAAGGTCTTATCTCAAGGCCGGCCATCTGTGCCCAATGCTCCCAGGCGTATGAGATGTACGTGTCTTGAGAACACAGACAAATGGCCACCGGGGCCTGTAGACCCCCACCCCAGATAGTTCCCCTAGCACCACTCCTGCTCCTTGAAGATAACATGCCTCTACCAGTTAGAATTGAATAAGTTTGCATCCTTCATTTACATGAACGGACCCCAGTGAGGACTAGCAACCACCCACCTGACCATAGATAACATACCTTGCAGGTTACATCATTATGGTCAGGCCAGCCGAACTTAACCAATAACAGTTAACTTCCAAAATCCCCAATCAGCTTATGCCAAGTTAGAATTCCCTCTTCCTGAACCTGTAATGCATAAGAACCTTGTCTGCCCTGAGCTCAGGGCTCACATTCCTGACCCGCTGCATCGGTGAAGGGTGTGAGTCCAACCTCGAGCTTGAAATAAATGACCCTTTTGTGTTTGCATCAGAATGCACTCCTTGGTGGTCTCTGGGGGACTCGCGACTTGGGCACCACAGATTCAGAGCAGGGAGGGAGTGGAAGTACAAGCCCGCAAAATAACCAGCCCTGGTGACCTGCACCAGGAGCACTGACACACATCGTGCGGTGCATCAGAGATTGTAGAGACACAGGGTGCAGGATCTGAGCCGGAGAACACACCCGGGTCCTCTCAACCGGCTCCCCCGGACAAAAGAAAAGTGCACTTTTTTAGCAGTCTTAAAGAGACAGGGGACCAACGGAGGAGCAGGATGGGCCCAGCACATTCAGCCCAGCAGGCTGGGAGTCCTGGGGAATTTCAGACCCCTTGGCTGGCGACTGGGAAAAAGTGGCCGTACTAAGACTTCCCATAGAGATCAGTAGCCTCCCATTCATTCCCACCCCGGCCAGAGCTACAAAGGGCCCTGTGGAGCAGCGCAGCCATGGCTGCAGAATAGTCAAGCAACAGTGCCACCTACAGCATCCTCACAGAATCTACTCCCGGTGGCCGTTTTTGTTTTTCTTTTCTTTTCTTTCTTTCTTTTTTATTTTTTCTCTTTATAAAAGTCTTAAAGAGCCCAGGTGACATACGTGGCACCTACCAGTGACCACTTCTATCGCCATGAAAAGACAAAGGAACATGGTACAAACAAAGCTTACCCAGACCCAGACAACACCAGAGAGGGACCATGATGGGATGGAAATGCACAATCCTTCTGAAAAAGAATTCAGAATAAAAGTCATAACCATACTAATGGATCTACAGAGAAATATGCAAGAGCTGAGGGAGGAAGTGAGAAAAGATAATGCAGAAATGAGCCAAGCGATCCATGGGCTTACCAGCAGACTGGATGAGATGCAAGAGACTGTTAATGGAATAGAAATCAGAGAACAGGAATACAGAGAAGCTGAGGCAGAGAGAGATAAAAGGATCGCTACGAATGAAAGAATATTAAGAGAACTGTGTAACCAATCCAAACGGAACAATATTCGCATTATAGGAGTATCAGAGGAAGAAGAGACAGAAAAAGGGATAGAAAGTACAACCCAGAGAGGACAAGTAGTGACTCTGGCATCTCACCATGCTGATGGACAGTGACTGTAATGGCGTTGGGGGGGGAAGAACCTGATGAAGGGGGTACTGTACTCACCATAATATTACTCATTTAATTGTAGATTAATGATATCAAAATAAACTTATTAAAAAAGTGTCTTTGAAGAAATAATTGCTGAAAACTTCCCCATGCTGGAGAAGGAAATAGTCTGGCAGTCCATGGAAGACCACAGATCTCCCAACACAAGGGACCCAAGGAAGACAACACCAAGACACATAATAATTAAAATGGCAAAGATCAGAGATAAGGACAGAGTATTAAAGGCAGCCAGAGAGAGAAAAAAGATCACCTACAAAGGAAAACCCATCAGACTATCATCAGAATTCTCAACAGAAAACTTACAGGCCAGAAGAGAATGGCATGATATATTTAACATAATGAAACAGAAGGGCCTCAAACCAAAAATATTGTACCCAGCAGGATTATCATTTAAATATGACGGAGGGATTAAACAATTTCCAGACAAGCAAAAGCTGAGAGAGTTTGCCTCCCATAAACCACCTCTACAGGATATCTTAAAGGGACTGTTCTAGAGGGAAGCACTCCTAAGGCAAAAAAGATGTCACCAGAGAAAATAAAATCATAGCAAAAAAATCAGAGCATTCAAATACTAACTAAAGGCAAAGAAAAAACACCTAGTATAAAAAGAAAGGAGGAGGAAGAATAAGAAGGGAGAGAAATAAAGAAACATCAGACTGTATTTACAATAACTTAACAAGAAAGTTAAGTTAGACTGTTAGATAGTAAAGAAGCTACCCTGGAACCCTTGGTAACCACGAATCTAAAGCCAGCAATGGCAACAGAACATATCGATCAATAATCACCCTAAATGTAAATGGACTGGATGCACCAATCAAAAGACACAAGTAATATAATGGATAAAAAAGCAACACCCATCTATATGCTGCCTACAAGAAACTCACCACAAACCCAAAGATATACAGAGACTAAAAGTGAAGGGATGGAAAAAGATATTTCATGCAAACAAGGAGAAAAAAGCAGGTGTTGCAGTACTTGTATCAGACAAAACAGACTTCAAAACGAAGAAAGTAGTAAGAGATAAAGAGGGACATTACATAATGATAAAGGGGTCAGTCCAACAAGAGGATACAACCATTATAAATATATATGCACCCAACACAGGAGCGCCAGGATATGTGAAACAAATACTAACAGAACTAAAGGAGGAAATAGAAAGCAATGCATTCATTTTAGGACACTTCAACACACCACTCACTCCAAAGGACAGATCAACCACACAGAAAATAAGTACAGATACAGAGGCACTGAACAACACAACAGAACAGATGGACCTAAGAGACATCTACAGAACTCTACACCCAAAAGCAACAGGATACACATTCTTCTCAACTGCACATGGAACATTTTCCAGAATAGACCACATACTAGGCCACAAAAAGAACCTCAATAAATTCAAAAATATTGAAATTCTACCAACCAACTTCTCAGATCACAAAGGTATAAAACTAGAAATAAATTTTAGAAAGAAAACAAAAAGACTCACAAATACATGGAGACTTAACAACATTCTCCTAGATAATCAATGGGTCAACGACCAAATTAAAACGGAGATCAAAGAATATTTGGAAACCAATGACAACAATAACACAAAGCCACAATTTCTGTGGGATGCAGCAAAGGCAGTTCTAAGAGGAAAGTATATTGCAATCCAGGCCTATTTAAAGAAGGAAGAACATTCCCAAATGAATAGTCTAAAGACACAATTACTGAAATTGGAAAAAGAAGAACAAATGAGCCCCAAGGTCACCAGAAGGAGGGACATAATAAAGATTAGAGAAGAAATAAATAAAATTGAGAAGAATAAAACAATAGAAAAAATCAATGAAACCAAGAGCTGGTTCTTTGAAAAAATAAACAAAATAGATAAACCCCTAGCCAGACTCATTAAGAGAAAAAGAGAATCGACACACATAAACACAATCAGAAATGAGAAAGGAAAAATCACAACAGACTCCACAGAAATACAAAAAATTATAAGAGAATATTATGACAATCTATATGCTAACAAGCTGGAAAACCTAGAAGAAATGGACAACTTCTTAGAAAAATACAACCTTCCAAGACTGACCAAGCAAGAAACAGAAAAACTAAACAGACCAATCACCAGCAGCGAAATTAAATCGATAGTCAAACATTACCCAGGAACAAAACCCCCGGGCCAGATGGATTCACCTCTGAATTCTACCAGACATATAGAGAAGAAATAACACCCATTCTCCTTAAAGTTTTTCAAAAAATAGAAGAGGAGGGAATACTTCCAAACTCATTCTATGAAGCCAGCATCAGTCTAATACCAAAACCAGGCAAAGACACAACCAAAAAAGAAAATTACAGACCAATATCCCTGATGAACGTAGATGCAAAAATACTCAACAAAATATTAGCAAACCAAATCAAAAATACATCAAGAGGATCATACACCATGATCAAGTGGGATTCATCCCAGGGATGCAAGGATGGTACAACATTCGAAAATCCATTAACATCATCCACCACATCAACAAAAAGAAGAACAAAAACCACATGATCATCTACATAGATGCTGAAAAAGCATTTGACAAAATTCAACACCCATTCATGATAAAAACTCTCAACAAAATGGGTATAGAGGGCAAGTACCTCAACATCATAAAGGCCATATATGACAAACCCACAGCTAACATCATACTTAACAGCAAGAAGCTGAAAGCTTTTCATCTAAGATCAGGAACAAGACAAGGATGCCCACTCTCTCCTCTGTTATTCAAAACAGTACTGGAGGTCCTAGCCACGGCAATCAGACAACACAAAGAAATACAAGGCATCCAGATTGGTAAAGAAGAAGTCAAACTGTCACTATTTGCAGATGACATGATATTGTACATAAAAAACCCTAAAGACTCCACTCCAAAACTACTAGAACTAATATCTGAATTCAGCAAAGTTGCAGAATACAAAATTAACACACAGAAATCTGTTGCTTTCCTATACACTAACGATGAGCTAACAGAAAGAGAAATCAAGAAAACAATTCCATTCACAATTGCATCAAAAACACTAAAATACCTAGGAATAAACCTAACGAAGGAAGTGAAACACCTATACCCTGAAAACGACAAGACACTCCTAAGAGAAATTAAAGAGGACACTAACAAATGGAAATTCATCCCATGCTCTTGGCTAGGACAAATAAATATTGTCAAAATGGCTATACTACCTAAAGCAATCTACAGATTCAATACAATCCCTATCAAAATACCAACATCTTTCTTCAGTGAACTGGAATAAATAATTCTAAAATTCATATGGAACCACAAAAAACCCCGAATAGCGGAAGCAATCCTAAGAAGGAGGAATAAAACGGGGAATTACACTCCCTGACTTCAAGCTCTACTACAAAGCCACAGTAATCAAGACAATTTGGTATTGGCACAAAAACAGACCCATGGATCAGTGGAATAGAATAGAAAATCCAAACATTAACCCAAACATATATAGTCAATTAGTATATGATTATGGAGCCTTGGATATACAATGGGGAGATGATAGCCTCTTCAGCAGCTGGTGTTGGCAAAACTGGACAGGTACATGTAAGAGAATGAAATTTGGCTACTAACCCCATACACAAAAGTAAACTCAAAATGGATCAAAGACCTGAATGTAAGTCATGAAACCATAAAACTCTTAGAAGAAAACATAGGCAAAAATCTCTTGGACATAAACATGAGCGACTTCTTCATGAACATATCTCCCTGGGCAAGGGAAACAAAAGCAAAAATGAACAAGTGGGACTATGTCAGCTGAAAAGCTTCTGTACAGCAAAGGACACCATCAGTAGAACAAAAAGACATCCTACAGTATGGGAGAATATATTCATAAATGACATATCCAATAAGGGATTGACATCCAAAATATATAAAGAACTCACGCACCTCAACAAACAAAAAGCAAATAATCCAATTAAGAAATGGGCAGAGGACATGAATAGACCCTGTTCCAAAGAAGAAATTCAGATGGCCAACAGGCACATGAAAAGATGCTCCACATCGCTAATCATCAGAGAAATGCAGATTAAAACCACAATGAGATACCACCTCACACCAGTGAGGATGGCCAACATCCAAAACACAAACAACAACAAATGTTGGTGAGGATGTGGAGAAAAGGGAACCCTCCTACACTGCTGGTGGGAATGCAAATTAGTTCAACCATTGTGTAAAGCAGTATGGAGGTTCCTCAAAAAACTCAAAATAGAAATACCATTTGACCCAGGAATTCCACTCCTAGGAATTTACCCTAAGAATGCAGCAGCCCAATTTGAAAAGGACAGATGCACCCCCTATGTTTATTGCAGCACTATTTACAATAGCCAAGAAATGGAAGCAACCTAAGTGTCCATCAGTAGATGAATGGATAAAGAAGATGTGGTACATATACACAATGGAATATTATTCAGCCATAAGAAGAAAACAAATCCTACCATTTGCAACAACATGGATGGAGCTAGAGGGTATTATGCTCAGTGAAATAAGCCAAGCCGAAAAAGACAAGTATCAAATAATTTCACTCATATGTGGAGTATAAGAACAAAGAAAAAATACTGAAGGAACAAAACAGCAGCAGACTCACAGAAACCAAGAACGGACTAATAGTTACCAAAGGGAAAGGGACTGGGGAAGATGGGTGGGAAGGGAGGAACAATGGGGAAAAAGGGGCATTACGATTAGCAGATGTAATGTTGGGGAGAAGCCGGGAGGGCTGTACAACTCAGAGAAGACAAATAGTGATTCTATAGCATCTCACTACGCTGATGGACAGTGATTGTAATGGGGTTGGTGGGGGGGACCTGATAAAGGGAGTAGTTTAATAACCATAATATTGCACATGTAATTGTAGATTAAGGATGCCAAGATAAAAAAATTAAAAAATTAAAAAAAAGATGACTAAGACCTTGTATTAACTGCAAGTAATAGAAAAGCCAACTTAAAATGCTTCTAAGGAAAATTTTCAGGACCAAAAATAAGTCCAAAAGTAGGATGGTTCCAGAATTTGTTGTCAGCAGCTCAGGACTTAGTCTTCTCTATACTCCTCCTCTAATGCCCTGTGTTCACATGTAGCTGTCAAAGCTGTAGTCACCATGTACAGACTCAACATCACCCACCAAATGAATAGGGCCCATTTCTTCCCTGTGCAGGTCTTTTTTTAAGACTAAAGAAACTTTTCTCTGACTTCCCCCCACCAAACTTCTCTTTCCATAATTAAATGACATGACCTGCATGAACCACACATAGACAGGGGAATGGCCCCACCATGCTTGGCTTAGAGCAACTGGGATCAACTCTAAGTCTTGGAAGGCCAAGGGAACAGTGGCACAAACAGGCAATCTGCTAGAATGGAAGGACACAGTCAAAGGAGGCCACCACAGACCCGTTCTTCATCCAAAGTGGTGCAAGTCAGAGAAAAGAGATTCAAGACTCTGGCCCTAAGTGGTATTTCTCCAATCCCTTTTGTCTCTTACTCAACTCGCTAACCTGCCAGTCAGTCTTACTAACCCTGGCTGCAGACCCTTCCATTGGGAACTGGTTTTTATCTCCCCAATTCCACCTTTTGATTTATACTAATTAGTAGCAGAGTTGTTCACTCAAGAGTTTGAACACATGAAACTTCATGGTGACAGAGGGCCCTAATAAACAAAGACAATTATAGACAGCAGGCCCCTGTAATAAGGCAGCTTCAGGAACCACCTATGAAGGATGCCAAGCTCAAAAGATGAAAGGTAAGAATTAGAAAACAGCATTGCCCAGGATTATATTTTTGTTTTGTTTTGTTTTTTAATTATTTCATGTATTTCCTTTTGTGCACTGAGTAGAAATCTGCAATGAGAAATAAGTTATTCACAAAAGGACAAGTATAATTTTTTGGTCATATATGTTTCCTCCCTCTGCCAGCTTCTCCTGGCCCCTCTAATAACTTGCAGTCTGCATAGGAAAAAGCTCAATTTTCTATTTTCATCTCCGGCTTTCTTAAAGTGCAGCTCTTCTGTACACTAAAAAGTACCTATAAATGTAATATTCATTTTATGTTATAGACACTTTAAAAAAAAGAGCATTTGTTTACCTTTTGTCTCCTGTACCACCCCTGCATGTTTGTGCCTGATTCGTATTTCCTTTTACCCTCCCATGCACCTCTGACCACATTTTCCTGACAAGAGAATATCCAGGTGGCCTGGTACTTGGAAACTTGTCAGATGTTATTCAAAGCAATAAAGAACACATCATACAAGTCTTTAGTATATTGTTACAGGGAAACCCTGTTTAGAATTCACTAATTGGGAATTTGTGATAATTTGAGGAAGGGCTGGCTGAAGTTAACCTTTGTACTATCTATGGGAAAAAAAAGAGTTCACTGAAGTTCTGAATAGTGTAAACAAGATTGGAAGGGGAATAATTATCTACTTAAAAGAACTAGTTGTTTTGAAAAGCTTTAGAAGTATCCTTTTACATACAAACAGGGTAATTATGATTTAAACAAAGGCTGGCCTGTTTCTAAGCCTTCTTTGAAATGTCAGTTACAAATTACTCTTGTTTATTCACCAAGGCAAAACCCATTCTGTGTACCAGGCAACAGTTGGTCAGCTTGCTTCCACTTACTCTATTTGAAAATAATAAACCTAAAGTTCTCTTAAAGTAGTATAATTTAATTCAACTTTTCACAAATCTAGACAGTGGTCCATCCTACCTTGTGGGTGAAGATTTACTAATTACTGGCATACAAAAATCAGGACTGTGTGGACTGACAAGTGCCTTCTCTAATTTAGTGGAATAGCTGGCTGGCTGATACAGAAAATTACAAAGGAAATTACCCCAGAGCAGTGGCTTTTATTTTTTATATCACCAGAGTAATAAGAAACACATTCTACGTTGCAACTCAGCACACATACACTGAAACAAAAACAATACTTATCCTTATTATGTGTGAAACTCTGTATTTTCTATTTATGTTTTAATAAATGCTGGTCACAATTCACTAAATTGATTTCACAATCTATTAATGGGTCGCTGTTTTGAAAACACTACTGTAGAATCTACTGGGACATAGAATTGCTTCATGAGAGAACCGGCAGCGGGGGGGTTGTTGGTGGGGCAGAGCTGTAGTTGCATCTGGTTTACTTGATGGTGTCCTCTCCCCAGTCTTCTCTCAAATCCTTGACCATCAACTTCACTGCTGTAGCTGAGACAGGGACCATGGGTTTAGACAGAGTATGGTCAGGGCCTCTGGAAAAAACAAAGCAAGAGAATCCATTGTGGGATTTGCTTTGTCCTGCTGGGGGGCCCAGCTTGTTTTTCTGACTTTGCCCAGGTGCTGCTTTACTTCCTCCAGGCCTAAACAAATGATTTGCAACCTGGGCAATGTAGCACGCAAGCCCAAAACAACTAGTAAAAACAGGAAGGATTCCATCTTGAAAATAAGATTGTATTTTAAAATCCAATTAGTTAAAAAGTAAGTTTCTTAACATAATCTTTAACAAACGGACAATAACTCAGCCCACCTTGGGAGCAAAGCAGGCAGTCTTAAGTGATATGCTCCCAGACCAAGAAGCTGCTATCCTGGGAGGAAATCAGAGAAGTAAATTTCTTATTAATAACCAGGAAGACTAATAAGAAACTTAATGTCTCTTCAAAGATAAACATTTTAGGACCACTTACCAGATGAAAACATCCCTAGCCCTTTGTCTCTCAACCAACTATAAAACCTCTAGACAACGCACCACCCTGGGACTCTCTTGTACCCTCCGGGCATGAGCCAGGAGCTCTGGCCTCCCGCTTTATGCTTTATCTCTAAATAAAAGCCTCTCACTTGCTCTGCTACCTTGAGTGTTTGCAAAGTTCATTCTTTAACTCCATGAACAAGAACCCTGGCATCAGCCACTGCAGGCTCTTGTTCTCAACATTCAGAGCAAAGCTCATTCCTACCCTTACCAACCCTTCCAGCTAAGTTTCCATTTCCCCTTTTCAAAAGACCAACCTGAGTTTCTGCCTGATATACAATAAGCTCACCAGGCTTAACCACTACAGATGAGGCAAGCTGATGCTGTAAGGCATCTCTACTCAGCCGAGTGAACCCTCCTCACTTTTTCTTAACTACTCCCATCTCTGCTCAGTTTGACTCTTGGTTCCATTTCCTTTAACAGTCCTCTGGTCTCTGGACTCAGTTTGGTATTTATTTGGTCTCCCAAGTTCTTACTTAATTGCTCTCCATTAAGAAAATGGATAATGTATTATCATCATGGTAATAAACAAAATTTTTGTGGTCAGACAAAAATGCAAGACCCAGCTCCCCCACACTCAACAGCTATACGCCCTTGAGCATGTCATTTAATTTCCCTCAGTTTTATCATCCATAAAATTTGGAAAATACCTATTTTTGAAGAGTAAATAAATTATAAAATGCTTATTTTAGTGCCTGGCATGTGGCAAGCTGTGGGGTAAATGGAAATTTGCACCCAGAATTTCCCACCCTATTTGCATATCAATAGGCCATGCAGAGCCACAGCCAAGGCAAGGGGTGGAGAGAAAACAGCCATGCTCCCCTCCCCTCTGTTCCTGATACATAACTGGTCTGATGCCCACCAGTCATCAGGGACCCACCCAGGGCATTCCTCCTGGAAGGGGCGGGCAAGGGAAGTGATTGCACACTGTGGCTGGAGGGATGGACGGAGCTGGCTTGCTAGTTGGGGGCCAGAGAGGAAAGACTTGGAAGTGTGCCAGGGAAAGCTGAAGGAGAGACTAAGCTGTGAGCAATAAAACCCTTTAACCCAACCTTCCCTTTCCCTTGTCCTCCTTTGGTTTCACTGGATTTACAAGGAACTTGCCCCAGGCATAGAATCCCCTTACTCCCGGAGCTACACATGCACTCTCTAAAAGTCTTCTGTTATCAGTATTATTGTTGTTGCTTATTAGATTTAGATTTAACCTACTGCCGCATCTCTCCTCCCACATAAACCATACCACCCCATCTTGGAAAGCAGACACTGGCTAAGAGTTTGAGACTGTCTAACCTATAGCCATAGTTCCCAGCTCCCCATCTAAACAGCTCCTATGTGTATATTCTCATTCTTGACCATATCCATCACAGTTGGACCCTTTCCTGAGTCTCATAGTTCCCTGCATTATAGCTCTTCACAAGAATTATGCTTGATATATGCTTGACATTGCCACAGAGGTTGGTTCTGATCATTTAGCTGGGTGGTGCACCACAGATAGACAAGCCAAGAATTCTATGCTTCAACAAGCTACCCAAACACGTTACAGCTTTCTACCATAAAAACAAGCGGCCTAGTTTGTCCCATTCAGCAAAAAGGGACTTGTGTGCAGGACAGGGACCCCACCCTGACAACTCACACCAGACACTGCATACAAACAACATGCAGCCACAGCTGGAGTCTGCAGCCTTGGTCTCATGATCTCCCACTTCATGGGTTCTGTTCCTGGCTCACTGACCCAGTCCCAGTGCGCCTCGTCATACTTTCATTCCTCCCCCAACCGTGTCCTTGCCTTATGCCTTTGCCTCAGTGCGTTTCTCTCCTTGGCTTTGGATGTCCTCCCAGTCGTGTTTAGCCTCTGCTTGTGGTTTAATGTACTCGCACCTGTAGCCTAGTTAATACCCTCATATTCATAGCCCCTGGTTTAACTCAACACTGCTTCCTTCTTCCTACAGGCAGCTATCTCCCACCCCCAACTCTGATCTGTTCTAGCCCCATTCATGAGACCATGAAAAATAGCAGTCTTTGGTAGAAATGACTCTTCAGATAATACTTTAATTGGCTTATATTTTAGATACACAAGCAAAACATTTGGAGCATGGGCCCTTCTTCTGTTATCTGGGAAAAGTCATGATCTTCCTTTTCCTGGTGAGATCATATCTGCTTGGACATCACTTACAGCTGTGTGGGAGGTGGTGATTAACTTACCTTGAAATCAGGATCTTACACTTTCAGAGAATAATGGCTAAAATCATAGTAATTAAGAGCCCAAACTCTGAAGCCAGATAACATGGGTCTAAATCCTGCCTCTGCAACTTACTCCTATATTTTGAGCTTGATGTTTTGGTTTTTCACTTTTGTTTTGGTGCTATTTAGATAACAAACATCATATCAAGTTAGAGATATCAGAATCATTCACTAAGTTTTACATCTTGGCCACTGCCCTGCTTTCTCTGCCTCTGCTTTCCCCAGCTCTTCTCTTTTGCATTCATGAGTCTCTTTGTATTTTGAGTCAACCACATTATTTGTCTGGCACTGTGCTGGGTCAGAGAGAAACAAAGATGACAAATTATGGATTCCACCTTTAAAGTTGGGTATACAGATATATAGATATAGTTATAGATAGATAGATATAGATATATATGGGACAGAGAGACTTGCAAACAAACACATTAAGATGTTAAGGATGCTGAGATAGAAGGCTTTTCAAGGTACACTGGAGCATAAGAGAGGATGCAGTGAGTTCTGCCTGAGGGAACAAAGTGGAGGAGGGGTATCAAGGTGTAAAGAAAGTCTTCATGGAAAATGTTGTAGCTTAAGTTGTATTTTAAAGTGGTCCTGCTTTTCATTCACAGCCTCAGACCTGTTCCAATCCTAAGGCAATCTGAGTAAGATGTCTTCACAGATAAGCTCAGAAATGTCATCCCATGTTCTGGATTCTAGTAGCCTAGTATCAGTGGTTGCCCCCTCAGTTTCTTTATTGCCATAAGTTAAGGAAGCTATTATCAGGAGTGACTCCTGAGCCCAAAGTCATAGCTTTGTGTTCTCTCTTCCAGGCCCCTGTGTAAGGCTCAGGCCTTAGTATTAGGTTGCAGTCTTTTTGATACATAGACCTACGCCCTTCTTCAAACTCTAGCCCAGTGCCCAAAGTCCCTGCTGCGTATCTTATCCTTGCCAACCCTCTTTTCTGGGATCTGGCCTTGTTTTATATTCCAGCTGGGGTTCTGCCATCCATCTGGAGAATGATCTCCAGAATGGCCGCCTATGCCTGCCTGAGTTTCCCACTGCTGTGGACCCCACTTAACTAGAAAAGCAAGCCCCAATTATATCCGGACTATGGCTAACTTGCAATAAAGACTCTCTTTGAGCAAACTTTAGTGAGTCTCCTCTGAGTGCTCTTTACAACCAGATCTCAGCTTTGGTGCCCATGGTATCTTTGACCTGCCCAGTCCAGTTTTAGCAAGAACCCTGCTAAGTTCAGTGAGAGTCCCTCAACCTTGACATGATCACCCTTGATATACGACCAAGTTCCTCATCCTGCCTTTAGCAAGAATTCCCCTACACTTGATGTCTCCTCTTAGTAATTTTCCATCCACTGACCCCTTTACCCTGTTCCTTGGCTCTAGTTATCACTTGTCCTTACTATATTTGGAGTTGAGCCTGGTTTCTTTCCCCTATTGTAATAGAGTTCAACCTTACTACAAGAGTCTTGAATAAAGTCTTCCTTATCATTTTAACAAATGGCAGAATAATTTTTTCTCTAACATTTGCTATGGACAATAACTGTGAAAGGCCAGGTGCCCCTCTGGGTCATGCTGCCTTCCCTCCCTGGTCTGCTCTAGGAATAAGCTCTTAGTTCAGGCTCTCAAACTTCATCTTCTCACCAACCCCCAGCTGACACATGTATGCAGTACAGCTCAGGTAGAGTCACTGCAAGTATGGACATGAGGACTGAGTTAATTTTCTTCCAACCACCTTTAACTAAATCATTAGGTCAGTGAGATAATCAAAACATATGAATAAATTTAAATGGTTTCTGAAGATAAATATATTTTCTAAGAGCTTCATTATTTGTATTACAGACATAAACAAAATACATGCACTCAAGGAATAAAATATCTGTCTTGTTTTTTTTTAATAAATTCATAGAAGATGCAGATCTTTGATGTCCCACTGGTGCCATAAACAAATTCACTAGCAAAGAATTATCTGAGATTTTACTTCTTGGGTTCTAAGCATGTTTTTGTTGTTAGTAGAGAGACTTTATTATAAAAGCCTCCTCACATAGGGCTCTGGTGATATTTTGCCTTTTATTCATCTCTTTCACTTGGCTTCACTTTCACTTACCCAAGTAGGGTACTGTTTCACTTTCACTTACCCAAGTAGGGTAAGGACTTGATGAAATTCAAAATTTGCTACATTTCATGTTAATTTCAGGTACAGAATTATCCTTTTGAGTATGTTCCTTCACTGGGGTTAGTAAAGTGTTTTGAAAGAAGTGGTGTGTCAACCATTCATTGGTTCTCACAGCTTTGCAGTGAACACAGAACCTTTCCCTCTTTTGGTAACTTGCTACATTTCTTGGCCTCTGAGCTATTTTTTTCTTCTTAATACTGGCTGGTGATGGGTCATGCTCACTTTCACTCTCCTTCCTCGAGGAGCCTCCCCAGTTAGATTCCTCACTGTCCCACTCAGTAGAATCACTGTCGGGTTGGTTCTGATTCACTTGGTTGATTAGAGAAGGGCACCTGGCTCGTCTTCGTTCAGGACAGGCATTGACCAAAGCCACTTCTGAATCAGTTACAGGGGTAAGTTGGCTCTGCTTTGGTTCTTTCATCATTTGGAAAGAGTCCCAGTTACCATCTTTGCTTTGCCTCTTGCAGGATGTATCTCTGCTTGCTAACAACGAATGAAACAAATCAACATGTTAAGCTTATTGTTGGTTACTATAACTACATATATTACCTAATGAAGCCTTTGGCATGTATGGGCTTGTTCTCAGTTGCCATTAGCCAAGCCACCACTTTTCCACACTCATTTGTGTTGGCAGCTGACGGCATTTTCTAGTACCATACCAAATCTCCTAAACTAAAGATCATATAGGTCAAATAGATGCTTGACATATTACTTTTCAAGTCTTGTGGACTCCTGATATCAGAACAAGGGAAAAGGCTCCAAACTTTTCCAGAGAAAGACCCTTTTTTCTCTTGGCCTGGGAGTCTTAAAACATTCAAGTGTGTATATGAATGTGATTTAGGTAGGAAGAAACTAAAAAGGATCTCTTCTTTATACAGCAGTGTGCTGGTGTTGGCTCGTATCAGCCAGCTCACAACTGATTGTTAAACTTTCAAGTATTTTTGTGAGATGGTTTTTAAAATAGCCATTAGTAAATTAAATTATAAAAACTTACCATTAAATCCATTTACAAATAAATATAATCAATACTCAGAACTCATCATTTCCTAATTATTTTACTACATTTTACTATGATGTATGGTCTTGAAGCTGTGTCTGTTGTATTTGGATATTGGAAATACTATGTAATGATGTGCTACTGTGCATTTTTTCTCAATTCCAAGTTCAGTGACGTCATGTTGGAAACTTGCCATCAGTTCTTATGGAATAAAAATCAGGTATTGGTTAATGGTTTTACTGGTTGTCTAGGCTTAAAGACAACATGTTAACTAATACAAATTACATTTAAAAGTGTCATGCCTGACTTCCGGGAAGATGGCGGTGTGAGCAGGGCGGCAGAAATCTCCTCCCAACACTATATTTATCTACGAAAACACAGAAAATACATCTATTCCTAAAAGAGAGACGAGAATACACAGGAAAGCGCACAGCGTGCAGCTACACCCGAGAGCACTCGGCACCCCAAGAGGCGGGTAAGATACGGAGCCGCGACCCGGCGGGACCCGAGCCCTCCCCCACCCCAGCGCACCGGCGGGAGGAGAGGATTCAGAGCCGGGAGGGAGTGGAAGCACACCCCGCGAAGTAGCCAGCCCCGGTGATCTGCGCGGGGAGCGCTGACCCACATTGCGCAGTGCAGCGGAGATTGGAGAGACAGAGCGGCAGGATCTGAGCGGGGAACGCGCCAGGGGGCTTGCAGCCGGCTCCGGGAAGGAAAAAAAAAAAGTGCGCGCTTTCCTCAGCGGTCTTAAAGAGACAGGAGCCCAGCGGAGGAGCCGGATCGCCCCAGCACACTCAGCCCAGCAGGCTGGGAGTCCTGGGGAGTTTCAGACGCCTTAGCTGGCGACTGAGGAAGCGTAGCCATACTTAACACTTCTCACTGAGATCAACAGCCTCCTATTCGTTCCCACCCCTGCCAGAGCGATAAAGGGTCCTGCAGAGCGGCACAGTCACAGCTGTGGAATAGTGGGGCAATAGCGCCACCTAGAGCATTCCCACAGAATCTACGTCCAGTGGGCATTTTTTTTGTTTTGTTTTCTTTTTTGTTTTGTTTTTCTTTTTCTTTTCTTTCTTTCTTTCTTTCTTTCTTTCTTT
>JAVSCE010019401.1:0-96873 GCA_032199065.1 Smutsia gigantea
AAAAAAAAAAAGCGTGCGTGTTCTTCAGCAGTCTTAAAGAGACAGGAGCCCAGCAGAGGAGCCGGATTGCCCCAGCACACTCAGCCCAGCAGGCTGCGAGTCCTGGGGAGTTTCAGACGCCTTAGCTGGCGACTGAGGAAGCGTAGCCATACTTAACACTTCTCACTGAGATCAACAGCCTCCTACCCGTTCCCACCCCTGCCAGAGCGATAAAGGACCTTGCAGAGCGGCACAGTCACAGCTGTGGAATAGTGGGGCAATAGCGCCACCTAGAGCATTCCCACAGAAACTACGTCCGGTGGGCATTTTTTTTGTTTGTTTTTTTTGTCTTGTTTTGTTTTGTTTTTGTTTTTGTTTTTTCTTTTCTTTCTTTTTTTTTCTTTTTTCTTTATTTTTTTCTTTTTTATCTTTTTTTTTCTCTCTTTTTTTTTCTTCTCTTTTTAAAGTCTTAAAGAGCCCAGCTGACATACGTGGCAACTATCAGTGACCAAATTATACAGCCATGAAAAGACAGAGGAATATGGTTCAGACCAAAATCAACCAGACAACACCAGAGAGGAAGTCTGAAGGGATGGAAATGCACAGCCGCCCTGAAAAAGAATTCAGAATAAAAGTCATAACCATGCTGATGGACCTACAGAGAAATGTGCAAAGGCTGACGGAGGAAGTGAGGGAAATGAGGAAAGACAATACAGAAATCAGACAAGCGATCAACGGGCTTAACAGCAGAATGGATGAGATGCGAGAGACTGTTAATGGAATAGAAAACAGAGAACAGGAGTACAGAGCAGCTGAGGCTGAGAGAGATAAAAGGATTTCTAGGAATGAAAGAATATTAAGAGAACTGTGTGACCAATCCAAACGGAACAATATTCGCATTATAGGAGTACCAGAGGAAGAAGAGAGAGAAAAAGGGATAGAAAGTGTCTTTGAAGAAATAATTGCTGAAAACTTTCCCTCGCTGGGGAAGGAAGTAGTCTCGCAGTCCACCGAAGCTCATACATCTCCCAACACAAGGGACCCAAGGAAGACAACACCAAGACACATAATAATTAAGATGGCAAAGATCAAAAATAAAGACAGGGTATTAAAGGCAGCTAGAGAGAGAAAAAAGATCACCTACAAAGGAAAACCCATCAGACTATCATCAGACTTCTCAACAGAAACCTTACAGGCCAGAAGAGAATGGCATGATATATTTAACGTTATGAAACAGAAGGGCCTCGAACCAAGAATATTGTATCCAGCACGATTATCATTTAAATATGATGGAGGGATTAAACAATTTCCAGATAAACGAAAGTTGAGAGAGTTTGCCTCTCATAAACCACCACTACAGGATATCTTAAATGGACTGCTCTAGAGGGAAGCACACCTAAGGCTAAAAAGATGTCACCAGAGAAAAAAAAATCATAGCAAAGAAAGCAGACCATCCAAATACCAACTAAAGGCAAAGAATAAAACACCTATTATAGAAAGAATGGAGGAGGAGGAATAAGAAGGGAGAGAAAGAAAGAAACATCAGACTGTGTTTACAATAACTTAACAAGAAAGTTAAGTTAGATTGTTAGATAGTAAAGAAGCAAACCTTGAACCCTTGGTAACCACGAATCTAAAGCCAGCAATGGCAATAAGTACATACCTATCAATAATCACCCTAAATGTAAATGGACTGAATGCACCAATCAAAAGACACAGAGTAACAGAATGGATAAAAAAGCAAGACCCATCTATATGCTGCCTACAAGAAACTCACCTCAAATCCAAAGATATACACAGACTAAAAGTGAAGGGATGGAAAAAGATATTTCATGCAAACAGCAAAGAGAAAAAAGCAGGTGTTGCAGTACTTGTATCAGACAAAATAGACTTCAAAACGAAGAAAGTAGCAAAAGATAAAGAAGGACATTACATAATGATAAAGGGGTCAGTCCAACAAGAAGATATAACCATTATAAATATATATGCACCCAACACAGTAGCGCCAGTATATGTGAGACAAATACTAACAGAATTAAAGGAGGATATAGACAGCAATGCATTCATCTTAGGAGACTTCAACACACCACTCACTCCAGAGGACAGATCAACCAGACAGAAAATAAGTAAAGACACAGAGGCACTGAACAACACACTAGAACAGATGGACCTAACAGACATCTACAGAACTCTACACCCAAAAGCAACAGGATACACATTCTTCTCAACTGGACATGGAACATTTTCCACAATAGACCACATACTAGGCCACAAAAAGAACCTCAGTAATTTCAAAAATATTGAAATCCTACCAACCAACTTCTCAGATCAGCAAGGTATAAAACTAGAAATAAATTTTAGAAAGAAATCAAAAAGGCTCACAAATACATGGAGACTTAACAACACTTTCCTAATTAATCAGTGGGTTAACGACCAAATCAAAACAGAAATCAAAGAATATATGGAGACTAATGACAACAACAACACAAAGCCACAACTTCTGTGGGACGCAGCAAAGGCAGTTCTAAGAGGAAAGTCTATTGCAATCCAGGCCTATTTAAAGAAGGAAGAACATTCCCAAATGAATAGTCTAAAGACACAATTACTGAAATTGGAAAAAGAAGAACAAATGAGGCCCAAAGTCACCAGAAGGAGGGACATAATAAAGATTAGAGAAGAAATAAATAAAATTGAGAAGAATAAAACAATACAAAAAAATCAATAAACCAAGAGCTGGTTCTTTGAAAAAATAAACAAAATAGATAAACCCCTAGCCAGACTCATTAAGAGAAAAAGAGAATCTACACACATAAACACAATCAGAAATGAGAAAGGAAAAATCACGACGGACCCCACAGAAATACAAAGAATCATAAGAGAATATTATGAGAATCTATATGCTAACAAGCTGGAAAACATAGAAGAAATGGACAACTTCTTAGAAAAATACAACCTTCCAAGACTGACCAAGCAAGAAACAGAAAAACTAAACAGACCAATCACCAGTGACGAAATCGAATTGGTAATCAAAAAACTACCCAAGAACAAAACCCCTGGGCCTGATGGATTCACCTCTGAATTCTACCAGACATATAGAGAAGAAATAACACCGATTCTCCTTAAAGTTTTCCAAAAAATAGAAGAGGAGGGAATACTTCCAAACTCATTCTATGAAGCCAGCATCACTCTAATACTAAAACCGGGCAAAGACCTCACCAAAAAAGAAAATTACAGACCAATATCCCTGATGAACGTAGATGCAAAAATACTCAACAAAATATTAGCAAACCGAATTCAAAAATACATCAAGAGGATCATACACCATGATCAAGTGGGATTCATCCCAGGGATGCAAGGATGGTACAACATTCGAAAATCCATCAACATCATCCACCACATCAACAAAAAGAAGAACAAAAACCACATGATCATCTCCATAGATGCTGAAAAAGCATTTGACAAAATTCAGCATCCATTCATGATTAAAACTCTCAACAAAATGGGTATAGACGGCAAGTACCTCAACATCATAAAGGCTATATATGACAAACCCACAGCTAACATCATACTTAACGGCGAGACGCTGAAAGCTTTTCATCTAAGATCGGGAACAAGACAAGGATGCCCACTCTCTCCACTGTTATTCAACATAGTACTGGAGGTCCTAGCCACAGCAATCAGACAAAACAAAGACATACAAGGCATCCAGATTGGTAAAGAAGAAGTCAGATTGTCACTATTTGCAGATGACATGATACTGTACATAAAAAACCCTAAAGATTCCATTCCAAAACTACTAGAACTAATATCTGAATTCAGCAAAGTTGCAGGATACAAAATTAACACACAGAAATCTGTTGCTTTCCTATACACTAATGATGAACTAACAGAAAGAGAAATCAGAAAAACAATTCCATTCACAATTGCATCAAAAAGAATAAAATACCTAGGAATAAACCTAACGAAGGAAGTGAAAGACCTGTACTCTGAAAACTACAAGACACTCCTAAGAGAAATTAAAGAGGACACTAACAAATGGAAATGCATCCCATGCTCTTGGCTAGGAAGAATAAATATTGTCAAAATGGCTATACTACCTAAAGCAATCTACAGATTCAATGCAATCCCTATCAAACTACCAGCAGCTTTCTTCAATGAACTGGAACAAATAATTCTAAAATTCATATGGAACCACAAAAGACCCCGAATAGCCAAAGCAATCCTGAGAAGGAGGAATAAAACAGGGGGAATTACACTCCCTGACTTCAAGCTCTACTACAAAGCCACAGTAATCAAGACAATTTGGTATTGGCACAAAAACAGACCCACAGACCAGTGGAACAGAATAGAAAATCCAAACATTAACCCAAACATATACAGTCAATTAATATTTGATAAAGGAGCCTTGGATATACAATGGGGAGATGACAGCCTCTTCAGCAGCTGGTGTTGGAAAAACTGGACAGCTACATGTAAGAGAATGAAACTGGACTACTGTCTAGCCCCATACACAAAGGTAAACTCAAGGTGGATCAAAGACCTGAATGTAAGTCATGAAACCATAAAACTCTTAGAAAAAAACATAGGCAAAAATCTCTTGGACATAAACATGAGCAACTTCTTCATGAACATATCTCCCCGGGCAAGGGAAACAAAAGCAAAAATGAACAAGTGGGACTATATCAAGCTGAAAAGCTTCTGTACAGCAAAGGACACCATCAGTAGAACAAAAGACATCCTACAGTATGGGAGAATATATTCATAAAAAACGTATCTGATAAAGGGTTGACATCCAAAATATATAAAGAACTCATGCACCTTAACAAACAGAAAGCAAATAATCCAATTAAGAAATCGGCAGAGGACATGAATAGACACTTCTCCAAAGAAGAAATTCAGATGGCCAACAGGCACATGAAAAGATGCTCCACATCGCTAATCATCAGAGAAATGCAGATTAAAACCACAATGAGATATCACCTCACACCAGTGAGGATGGCCAACATCCAAAACACAAACAACAACAAATGTTGGCGAGGATGTGGAGAAAAGGGAACCCTCCTACACTGCTGGTGGGACTGCAAATTAGTTCAACCATTGTGGAAAGCAGTATGGAGGTTCCTCAAAAAACTCAAAATAGAAATACCATTTGACCCAGGAATTCCACTCCTAGGAATTTACCCTAAGAATGCAGCAGCCCAATTTGAAAAGGACAGATGCACCCCTATGTTTATTGCAGCACTATTTACAATAGCCAAGAAATGGAAGCAACCTAAGTGTCCATCAGTAGATGAATGGATAAAGAAGATGTGGTACATATACACAATGGAATATTATTCAGCCATAAGAAGAAAACAAATCCTACCATTTGCAACAACATGGATGGAGCTAGAGGGTATTATGCTCAGTGAAATAAGCCAAGCCGAAAAAGACAAGTATCAAATGATTTCACTCATATGTGGAGTATAAGAACAAAGAAAAAAACTGAAGGAACAAAACAGTAGCAGACTCACAGAACCTAAGAACGGACTAATAGTTACCAAAGGGAAAGGGACTGGGGAAAATGGGCGGGAAGGGAGGGATAAGAGGGAAAAAGGGGCATTACGATTAGCAGATGTAATGTTGGGGGGGCACGGGGAGGGCAGTACAACTCAGAGAAGACAAGTAGTGATTCTATAGCATCTCACTACGCTGATGGACAGTGACTGTAATGGGGTTGGTGGGGGGGACCTGATGAAGGGGTAGTTTAATAATCGTAATATTGCACATGTAATTGTAAATTAATGATAATAAAATAAATTATATTAAAAAAATAAAATAAAATAAAAATAAGTTCTAGATTATGGTCCCTGTTTTGTCAAAGCATTTCTCTTTCCCTCTCTCCCTCCATGAGTATGTGTGTGTGTGTGTGTGTGCGTGCGCGCATGCACAGAAATATATCTGAAAATATGTTCATTTAATCTAATGTTTGAAATATTATTTCTGGGTGATTGAGTTTGAGGTGATCTTTAAATATGCAGCATTACTCTTCAATGCCTGATTCCTTTTTATGTATATGTTTAATTTTTATGAAAATAGTGGGATATTTTTTCTTAAAAACCCAGATAGTAAATGTGCCACTAAGTGGACAATTGTTGTTTCTATGTATTGTATTTATTTTAAAACTTTTCTTCTTTGTACTTTCATATTTTCAATTTTCAGAAATTAAATAATATTTTAATTTTTAGAAAGAAGATGAGAAGCAACTGAATCAGCAAAGGAAGTTTTCTCAAAATCTGAAATTTAGTATTGAAACTAAGGCTGGATAAGGAACAAGACTAGAGATCAAGAAACGTGACTCCACTTTAAAATTCTTTCTCTGCATTGCTCTAAGTCACTTGACATTTTTTATTTCTTAGTAGTCAGATCTTTATGCTGGCAGACTGACAGTGTGACCAGCATCTCAGTGATCTGTGTTTCCAACAAAAGATGTGGTACTAGAGAGTTTCTCAACCCTGTTGCTTTGAAGGGATATCTGGGAGTGCTTTTCAGTTCACATGGTTTCATTTGATGCCCTGGAAAAGGACTGGACAGATCTCCAGTCAAAGGGAAGCCTCTCTGGCACTGGGAGATGAGTGAGGTCTGTGGCAAGCTGGAAATATCTTGGAGATTTTAGTAGAGAAATCTTAGAGATTAGGATTCAGAACAAGAAAATCTAATTCAGACCCTACCTGAGAGGAGTAGACACCAAAGTCCCTTGGGCTAAGATGCTCTGACTTCTAAGAAATCCATGGCTTCTAACTCAAGCATTACATTACAATGAGCTTCCCATTAACTGCTATTGCTACTCAGTGTCAACATCCTACTTTAACATTGGCTTACATTCATTTGCAAACTTGTGTGGGTTTTCCTACAAAATGAAGACATAGACAACCAGGAAATTAAACAATATAGCCAATATTTCTGTGAAGCACACTTTCTACGACCTGTGTTCAGAGAAGTGGCCTGGAGTTGGACAGCAGAGCTGTCCTTTCTGGGAACCAAATTACAATTTGGAGGGGCATCTGCTAATCAGGAAAGTTAACATTATTGATGAGTTAATGTAGACCTGAAACTCTGCTATTTGATAGTCGTTATCTTACTTAATCTTTGTGATCTTTATTATCTTCATTTTATAGATGAGAAAATTGAGGATTAGAGAAGTTGAGAAACTTGCCCAAGTTTACATGGTCATTTAGCTGGGTAGCATGGGATCCAAACTCAGCTGTGACTATCCTGTACATTGTACATCCTGGTTGATATGTGCTGCTGAGAGGGAGGCAAAGTAAGAATGGTGGTAGCCACAATTTCTGACAAACTTCACCATAGGAAGGCAGAATTCCTCTTCTTGGTTTTGAACCCCAGGGCAACTTCCTTTCTATATTATGGCCAAATGTAACAATGTCAAAACATAAATTGAAAATAACAATACAGATAATGCCTATTCTGAAACCACACCCTGCCACATTAACGTGATCTGGATTTGCCAGAACTCAAAGGAAAGAACAACTAGTGCACTTCATAAAAATGCACAAATGTATACCACACCAGCCAGTTTCTCCTTTGAGGCAAGACTGTGTAACATTTTGCAAGTCATAGGTCTTCAGAATCTATTTAGAAATACTGCTTTTTCATAATGAATGTAGTTTTTTTCAGATAATAGTGGTTTCTGTTGAAAGACCACCTGTGTTTTGCTTGATATGCAGTATGTGTTATTTTTGCAGCAATAGACTTACCTTCCCATTGAATGTTGCTTACTCAGACTAGTAAATCAGTTTATTTTCCCTCAGTGTAAACCAACTGAGTAAGCAGGCAAGGGTTCCCATGTTACAGAGAATAAGAGTATGCTAAGTAGTAATGAACACACATTTCCTGGGTAGACCATCTGACACAGAGGATTGGTCATATTCTTTGAGGACACTCAAGAAGTTTCTGCCATTATGGAATTTATGGTCTAGTTGTAGAGATAAAATTTGCACATGTAAGACCTTAAATTTTTGAAGCAACACATTAACAAAAGCAAAAAGGATAAGATGTGAAATATAATTAAATACAAAAGTTTTAAGAACTTGTAAGGAATAGAATGATTAGAACAAAGTGAAGATTTTGAACTAAGTTTTATATGAAGCCTTCCTAGGATGAAAAGCTTGTAAAAGATAATCCCCAGTACTTAGCCTAAGTTAAATAAAGGTTCCTGCTTGATCTTTTTTTTTCATGTTAAATATACCAAAAGACATACATAGTCCTCTAGCAGTAGTTACAAAATGAACTCTGCTTTTCCTTTACAAACAGGAAAGATTTAGTTCTCTTGGTTTCTCTTTCCAACTAAGTATTTCAATGCTTTTCTTAGATATTTGGAAGCTAACAATGTCATATGTAAATTGCCTTTCATACCATACATATTGGAATTTATTTGAGCAGAGGATGCATGGCTGTAAAAACTTTAATTTAATATACATTTTAGGATACATTTAGCTATTAGTACTATCCAAGGTGAGGACTCGTGACAAGTAAGGAAAATGTCACTATAAAATCACAAGTGATAATTGAAATATACCATACGAAATAGATTATTTTAGCTACAGAAGAAATTGAACATATGGTGCTTTTCAGTAAAGAGTGACTTCCACTTCACCTTTGCACACAGAAGTTCACAAATTAACTTCTTTACCAAATAATCTGCCTTTTTGCTGTGAGCATGTCTCCCAACCCAGCCATTGCAAGTGCTCTTATCATATTTTCTATTTCAAGTGTCTTCAAATCCCAAACTATATAATCCTGGCATGATTCAAAATGACCAGATATCTGTAAAAGAAATCCCAAGGGAACCATTTCTGTCCCCTGAACTTCCATTCAGCTCTTCTTCATACAGAGGTGAACATAGATCTAACTCATTATTACAGTTCAGCATCAGCATAGGACCCTACATCATAAGAATGCTCATTAGATTTCACTGACCACTAATGGAAATTGTCACAAGAAAGCACTGGAGAAAGAGCAGCTCAGAAAACTGAACTCTACACCCTGCACACGTTCACACACACACGTACACACACACTCCCTGCAGTGCCAGTTTCGCCCCCACCTCACCTCTTTTTTTTTTAAGATACTGGGTATCTGTCCACTATTTCATTTGAATAAAATGCTCTGCCACTTTAAAAACACATATGTTTTAAAACCATTGTTCTTAAAGATGAGTTGAAAGCCTTCTTTACAGAACTAGATCAGATAATCCTAAAATTTGTATGGAACCACAAAAGACTCCAAATAGTCAAAGCAATCTTGAGAAAGAACAAAACTGGAGGTATCACACTTCCTCGTTTCAAACTATACTACAAAGCTGTAATAATCAAAATAGTATGGTGCCGGCACAGAAACAGACACATGGATCAATGGAACAGAAGAGAAAGCCCAGAAATAAATATATGCTTATATGGCCAATTAATCTATTACAAAGGAAACAAGAATGTACAATGGGGAAAGGACAGTCTCTTCAATAAATGGTACTTGGAAAACTGGACAGCTACATGCAAAATGAAACCAGACCACTTTCTTACACAAATACATTAAAAAAAAAGATCCAAGACCAAATGTAAGACTTGAAACTATACAAGTCCTAAAAGAAAACATAAGCAGTAAACTCTGGGACATCGGCCTTAGCCATTTTTTTCTGGATACATTTCCCCAGGCAAGTGAAAAAAAAGCAAAAAATAAACAAGTGGGGCTATATCAGACTAAAAAGCTTTTGCACAGCAAAGGAAACCAAAACATCAACCAAACAAAAAGGCAGCCTACAAAATGGGAGAACATATCTGCAAATGATGTATCCAATAAGGGATTGACATCCAAACTGTGCTACTAAGGACTCATAAAACTCAACACCAAAAAACAAATAATCCAATTTAACAATGGGCAGTAGACCTGAATAGACATTTTTCCAGAGACAAACAGATGGACAACAGACACATGAAATGATGCTCAACATCACTAATTAGAAGGGAAAGAAAATCAAAACCACAGTGAGATATCACCTCACACCAACCAGGATTGGTTAGTATCAAAAGGATGAGAAATAATAAGTGCTGGTGAGGATGTGGAGAAAAGGGAATCTTCCTACCTGTTACTGGGAATGTAAATTGGTACAGCCACTGTGGAAAACAACATGGATGTTCCTCAAAAGTTGAACATAGAAATACCATATGATCCAATAGCTCTACTTCTAGGTATTTACCCAAACAAAAACACGAATTCAGAAAGATATATGTAACCTATGTTTATTGCAGCATTATTTACAAAGCCAAGATATAGAAGCAGCTGAATGGTTCCTTAGCAGATGAATGGATAAAGAAGACGTAGTACATATACACAATGGAATATTGCTCAGCCATAAAAAATAATGAAATCTTTCTATTTGCAACAACATGGATGAACCTAGAGTGTATTTTGCTAAGTGAAATAAGTCAGAAAAAGATATTTGTTTTTCAACCATATGATTTCACATATATGTGGAATCTGAAAAACAAATGAACAAATAAGCAAATAACCCAGAAAAGGAGTCATAAATACAGAGAACAAACCGTAGATCCAGAGGGAACTGGGTGGGAGAATAGGCAAACTGGAGAAGGGAATAAAGAGGTACAAACTTCCAATTATAAAATAAATAAGTGACAGGATGAAAGGTACAGCATGGGGGGCATAGTCAATAATATTGTAATAACTTGGTATGGTGACAGCTGGTAACTACACTTATCAGGGTGAGCATTTTGTAATGTATATAAATGTTGAATCACTATGCTGTACACCTGAAACTATGATAATATATCAACTATTCTTCAATTTTTTTTAAAGCATAATGTATGTGTGTGTGTCACACACACACATACAACGTTTAAAGGTCAGAAAGAAGAACGAGGTAATTTCTATCATTTGAGGTCTAGACATCTGGGAGAAAGGCTATCAAAAACGGTAATCCACAAAGCTTCTCTCTTCTTTAAGGCTTTATCTCACTCACCACCTCTACTGTATGCTGGCATGAAGTGGCCAAAATGATATATGCTATAATAGATACATAGATCTCTTTTCTAAATCACAAACAGTGGTCTGAGCAGAGAAAAACTCCCCCATCCAGATCTGAGACTCTTTACTCCTCAAGGGTAGTTAGTATCCCTGGAGTCTTGAGAAAAGGTGAGAAGAACTGCACATATCTGACACTTCTCCATTGTAGGAAGCAATTTTGTAGGCAGAACCTGACTTTCCTATGACATCCCACTGCAATTGTGAAAGTCTCCTGGCTTAACTGAGAATCCCCCAAATTTCAAGGTGCTTGATGAAGGAAGGGTCTGGGTGAGCATAACGTGTGCATGAGATAAAATGTAAAACACCATCTATTGTTTCTTCTCATACACACACACACACACACACACACACACACACACACAAATTAAAATTACCCAGCATATTTTTCCAGCCAACTGCCAAAAGCCTGAAATGGAGTTTTTTGTCTTGCTCTACTGCTGATGCTGGCTGCCTTCGAGGCAATTCAGGCCAGCATCTGGCTTACCTCATGTTCCACTGAAGTACAGGTTCTGAAAGCAGCCTGAAGATGACATTCTGGGAAGAGGAGCTCTGTTCTGTGAAACGGGGGAGGGACGGGGAGGCAGGAGCAGGGGGAGGTGGCCCAGCGGTGTTCATGCAAATCTATTCCCTGGGTTTATTTGCTGGCAAACAGAGTCGACACCCAGCCATCTGAATCTGGGCCAGAGAGTCTGGCACATCTTCTGCTGGCAGAGCACGAGCCCAGCGCAGCATCCTGCTGCCGTTGGCATGTACACAGCTGTCTTTCTTCATCTGACTCTCCACCGCTGCGGCAGACGCAACAGGTGTTGCCAGGGACACAGTGTGTTTGGCAGCTGTCACCTTCCAATAATCATCTCTGTAGTACATCCCTTTCGGCCCTCCCACCCCAGTTCTTCCCCACCCTCCGCCGCCTTTAGTCCACCCCCAGCCCCAGCCCCAGCACCGTTTAGGCCCCTGCAAAGGGCAGAATTAAGAAATGATGCTAATCAAGGCACATGGTCAACTAAAGAGAGAAATCCTACCTGGGCCTCAGCCCAATGGAATAGGATTTTTACAAGATACAGGCCTTTGGGGTCCATTCAACTGTCCTTTTTTATTCCCCCTTGTGAGGTAAGCTGTTAACTTTTCCTGACCTTTATCCCTTCCACTTTTTATTAGTTCTTTTGAATGTCGGCTCCTCCCCTTACAGCCTGCGTGATCTTAACCATGTTCCTTAACTATACAGGAAATCATCTGAAAATGGAGATAATATCATTTGCTATCAATACCAATGAAATAAAATAGACAAAATACTTGACACTAAGGGTCTAGCTTATATTAGTGATTCCCCCTTTCCCCTAATTCCTCTTGAGTTTCATCCTTAAAAGCCCAAAGCTTCATCGGCCACCTTGAATTCCATAGATGTGAGGCCCTGCTCTGTTCTGGGGTTTCCTTCTCCCCCTTACCAAAGTCAGAGCCAGAAAACACACTGGCCCCTGAAGGTCTTGGGAAGATGCCAATTAGATGTTTTTAAAAGGCAGAAATATACAGTTTTTTATTTCAGTCTTGTTTATAATCCTAAATATTGGAAATTCTAAATGCTAAACATTGGAGACCCCTAAATGTCCATCAGTGAGAAATAGATAAATAAATGGATGAAGAAATGATGGCACGCTCTGCAGCAGGTAAAATTAATTAAATTAATTAATGAGATTAGTTGCTTAATAAATTAACTAGATTATTCATGTAAGCACATATTTCCCTTACTGAATGCCAGATACTTTGTAAAAATTAACTCATTGCAACTTCAGAACAACATGGCATGGTGGACACCATTATTATTATGATCATGAAACTGAGGCATGGAAAAGGAGAGCCCCTTTCTTATGTACCAGCATGGATGGATGGATCTCATAAATGAGGTTGAGTGTAGGAAGCAAGTTGGCCAAATAATACATACATCAAAGGACTGAAGTGAAGTTTAAAAATACTCAAGGAAATGTGTTAGCCATGGAAATACATGTATAGAAAATTATTTTTAAAAAAAGGACAGAAAGAATACACACCAAGTTCATGTTGCTTCAGTGGAGGGGTAGGGAGGAAGAAGGGTGGAACCAGGAAGTGCAAGGGGAGACTCCACTTTTACCTGTAATGTCCAAATTTATTTTATTTTTAAAAGGACAACAGGTTAAAATTAGATAGCTCCGGGTAATGTGTATAATGTTTTTAAGTATATTTTCCTGTGTACTTGGCATTTTTGTGAAAAAAAGTATGTACAGAAAAGGACATAAAATACATTTGCAGGGTTTTACAAGCATTGTTAAGCAAACACGATGTGATCACCATTCAGGTCAAGAAAGAACATAAGCTCTCTCGCAGCCCTGGGGACTCTTCCCCAGTCCTAAGCCTGTCATGCGCCCGTCCCGGAGAGAATCCCCACGTGAGCGCTCTGATGCCATCGCCTCATTCCTCCCCATAGCTCCACCACCTGTGTCTGCCTCCTAAACAATAGAGTCTAATTACCTCCGTTTCTGAGTTGGAACAAGTGGAATCTTGCAGTGTGCATTCTCCCGTGGCTTCCTTTGGCTCAGTGTCATATTGGTGAGATTTATCGGTGTGTCCCCTGATCATTGTCATTGTGGAGTAGGCTCCCACATTTAGGGTCCTTTTCACTCCATTGGCATTTGGGTTGTCTTCTCTAACATTTTCAAGCTCAGAATAAAAGGTAGATGTTTCATTCATCACATACCCAAGAATAAATATCTTCAGATTTTGCCTCAGCTCACCCTTCAGAAAGGATGAGAGGAGCCCTAATTGCTTAACCAACAAAGACATTTCCCTTCAGACTTGGTATCAGCAGCTTCAGTCAACAGGGCGTTTTCCTTTGCTACTTTATTTGCCTTTACATTGTGAAGTATTCTGTTTTAGAACAGGATGGTTGTGACCATACTCTAACCCAGTGCCTTTGTTTTACACTTGAGGAAACATGCCTTGTGCCCTGCAGCTCATTTTAGTAGCTCTGGGACCCATAGATGGTAACTTGGTCACTGGAAAGGACTTTTAAATGTTCTATTGTCTCTGGCAGCTGGTTAATCGCATGTTTAAGAATAAAGCGTTGCCAGCGTTTCTGGGCAGGACAAATCTACTCTATATGAGACCCACACTGAGTGCCACAAAGATGTTGCCAAACGTCTACATAAATTTTTCCCTTCCTCATTATTAATTGCTATACGGTACTGCTTTTAAAAAACCACCCCACACGCCAGTAGTGGGGAGGGACAAGCCTGCAAAACGGCATTATTCTCCCCACACATACCAGTAATTGGGCAAGGCAGCAAAGGCATTTCTTCATTGTAAGACCCTCCACAAGGCCTTAAAGGCGTCTTCCTGCTCTCTAATGTTGCCATTAATATGTAAAAGCTTAAGCTTGCTAAAGGGATTATTGCACATCCTATCTGATGGTAAACTGGCATTGCAATGATTACATGTATCCTTTGTCATTTTCTCATAAAACATCTTACTCTTGAACTATATAATTGGCCTCTTACTAATGTTAATGATTAAATCAGCATAAATGTAACACACTGCTTTAAACAGAAAGCACGTTTGCAATCTCCAGGTTTCAAATGTATGCTTTACAACGTTGTCATTATATTTATTACATCTGTGTGTGTGTGCAAACACATGTATGTATACATATATATTCTATACGTAACATATATGTATTATGGTGACAGGAAGCAAAAATTTCACAACTGGGTCATTTAGTATGATAATCAATAGAGACGCCTTTTCTTCCATCCTGCTTCATGGACCCACATATTCTAGCTATTGGAGATAAAGTGCCATATATCAGCCAGTGGTTCAAGACATACAGCACTTCCCAGAAGACAGTGCCCCAGCCATGCAAGACATTGCTCTCCAGTCAACCAACACCTTAGCTGAGCCTTCAGTAGGCTGTTCTACCATTTAATCCAGCAGGCTACAGCTGGGTGATGAAGTACATGGTAGCCTTCTGCTCATGAGTCTGTTTACACATAACTTTCATTCTATTATTTTCTTTGCCATAAAATGGTCCCTTGGCCTAAGGCAGTCTGTGGGAGATATAATGGCCAGGGGTCAGGTGGTAGTGCCGTGCAAGTACTGTAAGCAGGAAAGGCAAACTCACCTCCAAAGTACATGTTGACTCCAGTAAGGATGAACCATTACCCCTCCCAGGTGTAAGGGGTTCGATGTAGGTGACCTACCACCATGTGGCTGGCTGGCTTCCCTGAGGAATGGTAGCAGGTTGAGGGCTTTGTGTTCATCTCTGCTGCTGATAGGTTGGACTCAGAAGCAGCAGGAACAGGCTCAGATATAATGAGAGGAACCCATGGTATTGGGCCCATGTACAGCCTCAATCCCTTCTACTGTAGTCACTGCATTCCTGGGTCATTCAGCAAACATCAGGTTGGCTCAGGAAAAAGGCTGGCTGACATCCACAGGATGGGCCAAACTACCTGTTTGTTGAGAGCCTCTTCTGGGGAAGTCATTCACAAGAGATTCAAGGTACACATGCTTCATGTCACTTCAATGGGGTTTCTACATACTGCTTTCCGAGACTTCCTTGTCACCAAAGCCTTCCACCCTCCCTTCTAGACTCCTGTACTAACCAGCCGAATTGTTTGCCGTTGCCCAGGAGCCCACGTACATATATCAAGCCACTTCTCCCTCCACACAGAGTGGACAATTCATGTGTAATTAAGAGGCCATAATTAATGCTCATCATTCCCCTCCTCCATTGCCAGTTTTCAATTTCTGCTGGTCTAGGTGACTTGCCTGGGGGGACGATTCAGACTCTCATCTCTAACGGACTTGAGTCCCTGGTAACCATGCCCTTCTCAGGCCATGACAACCATACTTGTCCATTTATTGTTAAAGTTGGGTATGGAAGCACCAAGAGACACACCAATGGGAATATTGAGCACCAACTATATTCTTTCTTATCTCCATTGTGTAGCAGCAGCCCTCTCTGCTCCTAGAAATTAACCATCGAATAGTTCCCTATAAGTCAGACCTCCCCTGTTGCCACTCTAACCTTGCTGTTAATTGCAGTAACTGCACCTACCTTGCTTCTGATAGTTACATCAGAAGACTGATTAACTACAATCCCTATTGTTCTCAGAGAGCCAGATCTGTAACAGCACCTCCACCACCATCCCTGACCTTCCTGCAGAAAGTAGAACATATTTGGTCAGTGGGAGTTTTTGGAGTTACGTAGTATATCTATTTCCGTATGCCTATGTCTTCGGGCGTCCGATCTTCTCCTTTACCATCTTCCATGGCAGCTCTGGTGTATCTTCTTCACTTAGTGTGGTCATCGCTTTTTCCAAGCTTCTAGGCACATTCCTAGCACTATATCAGCACAGTCTCTGTAGTCGTTGACAGTCCATTAAACCCTGTTTCACAAGGGATTGCTCTCATCTCAACAAACTCACCTTTATTCAATTTTATGTTCTACCTTCTTGGTTCAGGACCTCCAGAAACCGGTCCTAGACATGCTCTCCTGGCCATGACTCCCTCTGTACTTAATCCCTCCTCCTTACCCAGCCTAGCACATCCTCAGCCAGGCTATTCTGAGATTTTGTCTTTGTTATTGATCTGGTTCTTAGCAGGGGCGATGGAGGGTGGGGAGGGAGTAAGAGGAAGATAACATGACCTTCTTCATCCCTTGCATGATTGGAGCCCTCTGCATGTTCTTCAGTCAAGGGGCTCCATTATATTCTGACAAAGAGGAGGGCCCCTTCTACAGGCCTGGTGGTCTCAGGGAATTTGGAAGTTCATGGTCTTCAAATACAGATACCTAATAACCCCATCTCAACTCACAGAGTCCACCCCAACCTTGATGTGAAACTCCACTACTTTTATGATTAAGTCCTGAGCCTAGTTCTCCATCTGTCTGTACGTTGGCTGCAAGACACTTAAATGCTACCAAGCAGTCTCTCTAGCTTTTATATTTTGGTTTGAATTGGTTGTTAATCACTGGAGCCTGACTTTTTCTCTCTTCCACTAATCACTGGCACTCAACAATAACCACAAGATTCCACTGTCCTCATAGAATCCTTCCTCTCATACCTCATCCACAATAGGGATATAGCACCAGACAGTGCATCCCTTTCCACAGGTGTAAGTTTTAACAACTGTATCATGACAGCATGCTAAGGACTAACTTTACTCGACCTGCTCTCAGTGGTGGAGTTTTTCTAGTTGGTTGGTGAGTGATCCAAAGTCTGATTCCTCCAACACTTGTGGTACCAACTGCCTTAGAACGGGTTCCCTGAAACACTGAGTGTCACTCTTTTTGCTCCAAGTGGAAAGGTACCTGCAGAAGGTTTACTGGGAAGCACGTTAGAGGAAAATGAAGAGGGAGCAGCTGGGCAGGTGGAGCTGACCCACATGCACTTGTCACTGAGCCTCAGCTGATCAACAGAGAGCTGTAGAACCATGATGGCCCTTCAGAGTCGTTCCAAGTTAAGGCAAGAGGGCCAGGCCTTGTGACCACTTTCTCTAAGCCAAGGAAGTTCTTCTAACATCTCCACCTTATTTCAGAAGTTATCTTTAAATCCATGTGTTAAGGACTTGTCCCAGGAAACTCTTAGATTAGTTCCATAGGTGCTGACATTGAGTCCTGGGTCATAGGTGAAGAGTCCTGTGTCAATGCATTTTGTTTCATATTCCAGCCCCCAATCTACAAACCTTACGGGCCTTTCTACTTGTGTCTCCCCTTTCCTGCCAGGACATAATAGCCAGATTCTACTGTTCTTTTGCAGATCTTATAGAACCTAAGCTGATGGGAACTTTATCAAGACTAGGAATCCGTCATGGGAAACTGAGTCAAGAGTATGGTCTTTGAAATTGTGAAAAAAGTAGAGATTTGGTCACAAGAAAAAGGTATAAACTGAAGCCGAAGTGTGGTCAGATTGTACCATTCAGGGGAGGAAACATCTAAAACACATCACTACCCTTAAACAGTCTTCCCTCAGTGCTTGCAAAGGCTCATTTTTAGTGAATGTTCTCATTAGACCTAGTCCTCCTAATATCTTCTGAGTTATATCACTGAGCAGAAGTCTGTTTAGTGTAAACCAAGTACAGGAGAGGGCTGGTATAGCAGCAAGAGTGATTTCAGATGCTAGGCTAGAGTTCCTTCATTTCTACTGTCTCAGAATTGGATTGTTCCCAGAGACAAAGGGTGGACTGAGCCCAGAGGTGGGAAGCTGACTGATTCAGAGGCTGTGTATGGAACCTGGGATGGGAAATAAGAAAGAGCCTCCATTCAATTCTTAGCTACTGTACTTAGCACTTGAGAGTCCTTGAGGATGTTACTGAGCTTGCTAAGTTTCAATTAGCTGCTCATTTGTAAATCGAGGATGATAACACCTGTCTCAAGGGTTGTAGTGAGTACTAACTGAAATATTACACATGGAGTACTTGATTCATGCTCAGCCTAACGAGTACTCAATAAGAAGCAAAGGCAATAACAGTAGTAGCTATTCTTACTATTAGGAGTGAGGATGGAAGAGGTTAGAAGTAGAGAACCAAGCTTTTAATTATAAATACTGCTAAGAGAACTATAGTCTCTGGCCATTACAACAGGGGAATTCTCAGGCAAATGCCTAGGGAACCTGGAAGAGCCATAAATGTCCTGGAGACCTGGGCAACTTCAACAGGTCCCTGACAGAAGACAGAGTATGGCAGCAGAGTGGTGAGCATGCTGTACCACAGAGCAGGTGTCAGACATCCCAGAAAAGCGATTTAAGTGATACAAACACTCTTCCCTGTAAATTTTAAAATAAATGCAAAATTAGCAGAAGGTAGGTGAATTAGGTACTTTCATACATTGCAAATTTTCATTGGAAAGCAATTGGGTAACCTATTAATAGTCTTAAAATGCTCACGATCCAACAATCCACTTCTAAGAATGCAACCTAAGAAAATAATCCCAAATATTGAAAGATCTCTCTATGCAAAAATTAATTTCTTCATATTCATAACGTATCATTTATAATAACAAATAGCAGGAAAAAACTAAATGTTCAACATAAAGAAATAGTTATGTAAATAATAACTCCAATTATATGAAATACCATACATCCATTTAACATTATGTGCAGTATTTATAATAACATTAAAATATACTTTTCATGTTAAATAAAAAATAGAATGCACCAAATTGGTGCATATGTCATGCATGATGATAACTATATAAAAAGAATCAAAGCTTCAGACAGAAAAAATATTAAAAGGAAAATCCACATGACCTGCGAACCTCTTCTCCAGGCTACTAGAACCATGGTTAACAAAACCCATGCCAGTGAAAACCCAAGGTTCTAAAATCAGAATGGAAAAGAGGTTTCTTCTCTTATCCCAACATCAGAGTATGGATAGTGGCTGCATAGAACTGTCTTAGAAAGGATTCTAAAGTCCTGGATCTGGCCCAGCTGGAAAGAGGATCAATATTGATTGATAATGTCTGCCATTGGCAAATTTGGAGACAGTAGCAGCAATTGCTCAGAACATCTGACATCCCTGGAAATGATTCCTCTTTCAGATAGTAATTACAGCATAAGAACTTTGGATAACTGAGTGAAGTTATGCAAAGGAGAACCTTTCACTGAGAAGAAAGTACATGACCATCTACCTCTCAGGGTAGAAGATTCCTTCCAATCTTGAGGGCTGAAATATTTTAGGTCCTCACTGAGTTAGGCAGGGAGATGTTCTGGGGGAATTGGAAGCAGAAAGGAAGTTTCAGAGCCCTTCAAAAGTCACAACACAACTGCTTGGTCTACAGTCTATCCAAGCACTGTGATTAACTGATTTCTCACTCAGCCCATCATCCCAAAAGAAAAGTAGATAAAAGCAATTTCACACAACAGTTCTGAAGAAGCAATTTGCTTGTAAAGATTATGCCTAGAGTCTACCCAATCACAGGTGTATCTGTGTATCAGGTTTCACTGCCTTCTGACCAGGCAGTAATCAGCCTGTACACTTGACCCAACCTGAGAGTTTCTGACAGTAGAACATAAAGCCCTCCAGCATCACTCCAGTTATTCACATGTCATTAATATTCTCACCACTCTAGTCAGCATCGAGTTACTCAATTGAGTATAAATTTTTCCCTCTAAGTTCAGTCAAAGGTTAACTTCTTCAAAGGAAGCTGTCAAAACGTGACATCATGTTTGGTTTGCAGTAAACCTACAAACGTGCTCCCCTCGCTAAGTCCTCAGGTCATAGTGGAATCAACATGTGTTTGATTTCCCAGCAAAAGCTGGCCTGTGGCAGCTTGCTTGGGAAGTGAGGCTCACCCCAGCAGGTAAAACACAACAAATGTGGTTAAAAATAGTTAGTTCACAGGCAGAGCAAGCTATGCAGTGTTTTTCTAGACCAGGTGCTTGAAGCTTTCTTTTAAATAAAGAAATTAAAAAACCATCGGAGAAAGGAGGCTTGAGCTACAGGTTGAGAAAGGAAGCTGGAATTTTCCAGCATCCTATAAAGCAGAGCTGAGAGAAGCAAAAGTTGGCCTCAAGGTCCCAGGCACACAGAAAGGCCCTATGAAGCCAAAATTTCTTGGGAATAATAAAAAGTTTTACTCCGAGTGTCCTTTAGCAGTTCAACCATCTTCCATTTCTGTTGATAATTTTGTTTTATTTGCTAGTGCTCTCCAATTTAGAAAGCTTGCTGTGATCTTTCTTAGCAAAACCAGTATTTATTTTGGTGCTAAGGACAAATATAGTTTTGGCAAAAGTTTCCCCAGGCCAGGAGCTCTTGGGGGTTGCTAGTTTTGCCCACTGAGATGATTTGCCAGAAACATTCGGATGGATGGGCCAGCCAAACAGCCAAAAGTATTTTTGCCTCAACATAGATTTTGACCAAGAGCTTTTAGGCCCAAACACATTCAAAATGAGAACATGAAGGACAAGTGTGCATGGAGAATTGGAACAATCCAAATATGTCTCAGGTTTATGGAAGATACTTACTGCAAGGGCAACAATATGTTTAATTTCAGGTTCGCCAAGAAAACAAGATCTCCAAACTCTTTTTGCTTTTATTATTTACAAAATAGGCATCTCTGAAGGAAGGACTGCCATTCTTTGATGCACCCCAATCAGATCTATTTTATGGCTACATTGGAAATTGTTAGCTTTCAAACATGTATTGTAGAGAAACAGAATTAATCTAGGTCTTGTTTCATTTCACAGAGTTTGGGAGCCCTGATGCCCATTCAGTTAATGAATAATGGAAGAAGAGTCCAAATATTAGCCATTTCTAAAAGCTCTTCAGCCTGATACGCAGAGAAAGATAAGCATTTCATTAGCGCAATGGCCACTTCCATCTAATTCTTTGATGTGCCCTAGATAAGCAAACCCAATGTGATTACAAAGGCATTCTTAGAAGATGGTTCCCAGCTGTCACAATTAGAAATGACTCTCATGTTTTTATTTTCTAATAACTTAATTCAAATAGATCCCTATTGAATTGGTTGCATTTTCATGCATGAAAATATTTAGAAGCCAGCTAGCAACAATTATGCATTAGATAAATTTGGGGGACTACTCTACTACCAAAGGCTAAAATATTTAGAATTTCATGTACTAAAACTTGCTGTTGTAGAATTCCTTCTGTGATAACAAAAATTTCACCAAACTTGAAATAATGGAGAACACTTAAGTCTGACCTCCATTCCAATCCATCTGTTGCTAGTTTCTACTCTTGCCTCCCACGACAAGAGCTTCTTGTTCTAGAACACCTCCAGTAGTGAGTGGCATGATACATCCTCCTAAAATAATCTCCCCTATTTTGGACAGTTGTAGCTTTAAATACTTTTTACATGTATTAAATCCAAACCTTCTCCCTTGTAATTTCCACAAATTCATCTATACACTGTCTTCTGGAATCACAGTGAATGAGTCTATTGAAATTCCCTTTTCCCAGGATAATCATTCAAATATCTTCAACCTTTTCCCCATAGTTCTCTTCAAGACCTCTATTCCCATCATTCTCCTTTGGGTTCCAATCCCACCTTCTGCACTCCCTTAGCTGGCTAGCCTTGGTATAACAGCCAATGTCATTTTAAGTAACAGATTGCTCATCAATTTTTTCAATCAGGAACCATAATACCAACAATTTACATGGTTGTCATAGGACAATATAAGATATCAAATGTAATATATGCTCAATAAATGTTTATTTTCCCTTCCCATCTTAAGGTAAGCCACCATAACCAAATGAGGTAAAATAAAATGTTTGGGGCAATGTTCTTCTACTAATGTAATGTATCAAAGACTTAACTGTAGTTTGGTGCTTCCTTCAGCTATGTCACACTGATGACTAATGTGTGTTATGGACTGACTTGTGTCCATCTAACATTCATAAGTTGAAGCCCTCACCCCTAGTGTGACTGCATTTGAAGAGGTAATTAAGGTTAAATGAGGTCATAAAGTGGAGCCCTAATGTGATAGGATTGGTGTCTTTATGAGAAGAAGAAAAGAAACCATCTCCTTCTCCCTGTCTCTCTTTCTCTTTCTCCCTCACTTCTCCCTCTCTCTCTGCCACAGAGGACAGGCAACATGAAGATGCATAAGGTGGCCATCTGCAAGACACGAAAAGAGGCCTCAGCAGGAACCAGATTTTCTGGCACCTTGATTATGGACTTCTAGTTTCCAGAACTGTGAGAATATAAATTTCTGTCATTTAAGCCACCAAAGTGTAGTATTTAGTGATGGCAGCCTAAGAAGATTAATATATGATGCCTATTGTCAATTAGAATCTTTGCATTTTTCCCTTCATATGCTGCTATACTAATGCTATGTGAGAAAGGGATGGAGAGACTTGTTCTTTATAAAGGCAAGTGCTCAAGACTACCTTTTAAATGATTCATGAATAACCCTTTCAGGCATACTTAACAGAATGTTGCCCAGTACCCATGTCAGCTCATCAGGTTACAGTTGGTAGAATCATACAATTATGAAAACTTGGAAGTGCATTTGCTCATCTCCAGGCTTCTGGAAATCTCCTTTTCCCCCACTCCTTCTTTTGTTCAGTGCTAATAATAACAGTAGCCATTGCTAGGCATCATGGGGAGTGTTCTGTACAGAGTAACTGACATTCTTTTTGTACCTTTTTGTAACTACAGTTTTCTCACCTATAAAATGTGGATGATAATTACTACCCCTAATTTATAAGGTTGTTGTAAAAATCATGTAACTTGGCCAAGGTCATATATCAAGTGGTAGAGTCCACATTCAAGCTACCTATAGCCCTTTGAACAAGAAATGACCTCTTTGTGCCTCAGTTTTCCTACCTATAAAATGAAGACAATAATAATACTGAACACATAGGGATGGTACAAGGATTGAATTGGTTAATACAGATGAAATGTTTAGCACTCACTTGCTGTCCTATAAATCACCCAATTCAGGCCTGGTCCAAGGGCTAGGCTAGAACTGTCAGCTGCATGAGGCTGGGGAGCTTTCTGTCTTATTCACTGGGCTGTTCCCTGCTCCTTGGGTAACACCTGACAGGTCATTCGATGGATACTTAATGAATGAGCCAAAGACAGGTACCAAGTAATTGACAGCTGTGGAAAAAGGGTTAAGAACAGGAAAACAGAACTGGGAAGGGTCTTGAAGAAGTTCCTTTAATTTCCACTGACTGTGTCTCCAGTTGTCCTTGTTTCTTACTTTTTCTGTACAAGCCAAAGGGTGTTACTGAGAAATCCCTCTCCACCTGGGAGGAGGAGCAAGTGTCCCAGCTGTGCATTTCTACACCTTCCCAAACTCCTTTCAAAGCACAAGTCCTACTGCATTGCAGCCACCCACTTCCGTCTTTCCTGCTGCACTGTAAATGCCATGAGGACTGGGGCCTTACTCATCCTGCTTACCAAGGGGCTCCACAGGCCTATGCATGGAAGTTGCTCAATATTTGTGAAACAAAGAAGTGAAGGAAAGAGGGAGAGGAAGGAAGAGAAAGGGACCCACAGAGAGAAGAAGGGAAGGATGGAAACAAGAGTCTCTGGGCAATTTGTCCAGGAGATAGGGTACTCTGGTGGAAAAGCAAGGGAGAGAATGACATAGAGAACAGAGCAGTGGGTACATAATTCACCTAGGCCACACTTGAACTTACTGTAAACAGCTGCCTGTTCTCTGATACTCATCATCATGGGTTTCAGCTCATCGCTGCCAATGTTTGATTTCCCTTTCAGTCTGACGATGATCGTGTTTCTTGCCCTGGAGAGACCAGACATGCACCTGCACCATGATGACTAATGACACAACACAGGAGATAAACTCTGCTATCTAAAGGAAAGACTTAAAGGAGTGCAGACGCAGGGAAGGTGGGTGTACACTGGAGAGGTCAAGGGGGGTTCTCCACAGAGGAGCGGGAAAAGGCTAGACCAAAAACAGGTAATGACAAAGAGGGAGAATGGATGAGGGAACGGGGACTTCAAATGTTAGCCTCACAGGGGATGACACCCAAAGGTAACATTATGATTGTGAAAATGAAATAATGATGTTAATAGTGGCTAACACTGGGCACTTTGAGCCAGGACTTGTGCTGTTTTCCAATAAATTAACTTCTGTTAATACATATTATAACTATGTGTATATATGGATCTGTACATATACATAAAAGATAACTATTATTATCACCATTTTACAAGAAGGACCCATATCACAGAGGGGTGAGCTAGTTTGCCTATCATCACACAGTGTATAAATGGCAGAACCAGAATATGAGGATGTGGACCAGGGCCATGGCAATCTGGCAGAAAAGGAGTACATAGATTGTCCTGGAAGAGTGTAATCTTAAGCCAGTTATGTTACAACATATAAAGCCAGAAACTTCAAGGCCTCAGGGATTATACTTTGTACTGTAAAGCTGGGAGGAGAAGGAGGAGCTGCTCCTAGAACATGAGGTTAAGAAGGTATGAATGATTGGGCAGAACTTGTATGGAATGTTGCCCTGACCTCTCACCCCATGTTTCTTCCAAATTCTGACACAAAGACCAGAACAACTTATTAGAATTCACCTCCTTTCCAGGTTAAAGGAATTTCTCAGTTGTATGTGCATTTATCCAGAGAGAGAAAGTAACACAAAGAAAGTGATGTACAGTGATAGAGCCACTCAGAGGCTCTGTGCCATCACACTGCCCAGCAGAGCCAGCACTGCTTTGAATGTACAAGCAAGAAATTTAAGGACCAAACTCCTTTTCCCTTTGTTCCCTTTGGCTAGCCATAGCTCTGTTCCACAGCACAAAGCCCTGCTTTCTTCTCGAATAACAAACTCATGAATGTAACCAGACAGAAGACCCTATCTGGGTAGTGTCAGCCTTTTGGGTAAGACTCATCTTCAAGACATTGTAACGCCTATGGAATGGCGGCATGGAGTTGGGGGCTGGTGAAGCCTGAGAAGGGCTGTGACATGCCAGCCCACATCCTCCTTCAGGAGAGAAGAACCAATTCCCCCAGCTGCTGGGAGTGTTGTTGGCACACAGCCCTTGGCTGTCAGCCCTCCCTGGGAATAGCCTGTCTGAAGAGAGACTTTTCACCCCAGGCAGCACATATCCAGAGACTGACTAAAGAGTGGTTCAGAGGCCTTGCCCCATGGAGGGGCAAGTCTGAAGGACCATCTTCACTCCAGAGCTCCCTGGAGCTCAACTGAGACCTTGATTAAGATGCATCACCGCCCAGTCCTTCCCTTTCCCCGCTGCAGTTGTTTATTCCAGAGCACTCCTCCTAATAAACATTGTGCATGCTACTCTCCATTTTCAGTTTTAGCTTCCCAGGGAAACCCACCTGTGACAGGATCTGATCAGATCATCTTTAGAGAAAAGAAGATATGCTCTAGTTGCCTCTCCATCCACCCACGGTCATGAAAAAAGCATTTCTGGAGCATGTTTCAAAAGATATATTTGGGATTTGGGAAAAAAACTAATTGCTAGCTTATCTCATTAGAAATATATCTGGCTTTCCTTTTTTTCCATTTCTCTTGTTCCACATTTTTTTCACTCTATTGCACTGTGAGCTGCTCAAGAGTAGGGCCAACTCTCTGACATCCCTGTGTCACCTGTGGCACCTAGCGGAGATCGTAAGTACTCAGTACCAAACGTCATACCTGTCCTCTCCTCTCACCCCACTAATCCCAAAGGCAGTCGTTTCTTATTCCTGCCACTTTCCAACAATTCCTCATAAATTAAAATTACAGGCTAAGGTGATTGGGAGTGAATCATATGACGGTCATTTATGTCTGCTTTGAATCACTAAAAACTGACTTTCTATGCCCATGGCTTAGAAATATTGGGCCAGAGATTAGGTGTAGTGGGTTGGATGGTGGCTCTAAACAGGTATGCCCACATGCAAATCCCCAGAACCGGTGGCTGTTACCTTATTTGGAAAAAACGAATCTTTGCAGATGTAATTAAGTTAAAGATCTTGAGATGAGATCATCCTGGATTACGAGGGTGGAACTTAAATCCAATAACAAATGTCCTCATAAGACACAGAAGAGAAGACACAGAGAGACAAAGACAGGCACAGGCAATGTGACCCCTGGGGCAGACGTTAGAGTAACACAGCTGTGAACCCAGGAATGGCCCGTGCCACCAGAAGCCGGGAAAGACAAGGAAACCCCGTAAAGCCTCTCAAGGCAGTGCTTTGATTTTAAACTTCTGGCCTCCAAAACTGTGGGACAATAAACCGTTGTTGTTTTATGCCACCAAGTTTGGGGTGATCTGTTACAGCAGCTCCAGGAAACTAACACATTAAGTCTGGGAACTAGAAAATCCACTGGTGGGTTCTCCCTATACTGTAAGATCTCTATGTTGGGACGTGGATTTCCACTCGAGCAGCTCCCAGGCACCACCCTGGGACCTCCCCTCTGCAGATGATCTCGCCAGTGTGTTTGTCGGAGGGTACTGAGAGCAACCAGTCCACCTGCAGCGGGGCTCCGGCGCCTGCAGCACAGCACTGGCCAAGCCAGGGCCTGAGGAAAGGCAAGAGAAGCCAGGTGCCCTCGAGAAAGCTGGAGCCTCACTCGGGTGACTTTGCACCACTTAATGAAGATTTCCTTGAATTACTGAAACAGCTGCTCAAAAAACCCTCATGAAAAGGCAGTACTATTAGATAATGAATCACAGGCCTTGTTGGAATAGAAAGGAATTTTTAGCAATCTTAGAACAATCTTTATTTTAAATGAGAAAACGAGGTGGCAATGTCTTGGTGGCCCATGGCCATATGTCCAGCCGGAGCTGAGCCTGCAGACCTCAGGCGAAGGAGTTCCAGCCCGACATGCACCCAACACGCTGTGCTGTTGTAGGCTCCTGGTACAGCTGTCTTTTGCATTCTTAGCATTTCTAAATTACCAAAGAGGACTGCTTATCTATGTATTTCAAATGAGCTAGGTAAAAATAAAGTGTTAGTCTTAATATTGAAAATAGCTGTGTTTTGGACAGATATTTAGAATTCCAAACCAGTTTGCATCCCAGTGACATTCAGCTAGATGGAAACAGAAGCAAACCAACAAAAAGAAGGCTTAAGAACTGACCTCCCAGCTGCATGGGAAAACGGCTTTGAGGCGGTTAACCCCAGCTAGGAAGAGCCGTGGTGAAGCAGCATGTCTACACCCTACACATACATATTCAGACGCTTTGTCAAAAAAGCCCAGTGCTGGAGCATTTCAATTAACAAAGTGGGATGGTTTACCTGATAAAATGCTCCCTGTGTGAGTGTAATTACATATTTATACCCCACAGAGATTTTTTAATTTCTGTTTGGTTTGTTTGCCTTGAAAGTGTTTGTCACTGGGACTGTTCTTGATGTGCGATTTTAAAGCAGTGTTGGCCAACTGTGTGGCTTGTTTCCATTTTAGATTCATTACAGTTTGAAGATGATGCTTTTCCCCCTTTCTACACACAATACTGATACTTCCACCAGAAGACAATGCATCAAGGAAGAGAAAACGCATGAAAGGAGTAGTGTCAAGTGCTTGTCTTCTGGGTCTCGCCTTGGAGCTTTCTCTTTTGCAGCCCACCAAAGGCTACTAATTTAATCTGAAATGCATGAAATATGTTTTCTTTTTTTTGCAAGGTTGCTTGTTTCCTGTCTTCTGTTCATAAAGCTCTTCCTTTACTCCTTCTCCCAGCAATGTTGTAAACAAAGCTGTAAAAAAGGAGGTCCTTTCTGTGGTTTTCCACACGTCCCTTCCCTGATGAATACACAGACACGCAGATAAGGTTTGCTGATTAATTGGGGTTGCTTTCATTCCATCACTAAGCAGCAGAACCCCTGATCTGTCCCGGGCACCCCTGCTTGGCTTTGAGTGTACAGAGATAAGTCCTAGTCCCTGATCCCATGGAGCTGTGCACCAGCAGAGAAAGCAAACATGTAAAGAAGCAATTACAGACTAGCAGAGCAAGTGGTGCAACTTAGGTGTGAGTGAAGTAGAGCGGTGGTACCATGGAGATAGGTGGAAATCAGTTCTGCCCAAGGCAGGCTTCCTGGAGGAGGAGGTGGCTCTGGAGGGGCGTCTTAAAGAGATCACCCCACGGACATGAGAGCTCACCAATTGCTCAGACCAGACATAAAGCCCTGAATAAGATCATCATGGCCCCGGCATTCATTCTTCTGGGAGGGAGCAGATATTAAAGAAGAGAACAAAAGAAGATAATTGTGGTAAGTGCTGTGAAGGGAATAATGACAGAGGTGACATAGGCAAGCAAGGTCTTTTATGTGGGCTGGCCAGGAAAGGCCTCTCTGAGGAGGTGACATTTGAGTTGAGACCTGAGAGATAACACGGAGCCACAGGAAGATGCTAAGGGAAGAGGAGGTGCCAGGCTGAGGAAGGGGCTGGAACAGGCAAGCCGCAGAGAGGGAGCAGGTGTTGCTAGGTACTGCAAGGTGAACAAATGGGGAGCTCAGCTGCAACCAGGTCCCAGAAGGCCTTGGAGGCCATAGTAAAGGATTTTATTTCCAGAAATGCAAATCAAAACTGCAATGAGATGTCACCTCACACTTGTTAGAATGGCTATCACCCAAAACACAAGAAATAACAAGTGTTGGAGGATATGGAGAAAAGGAACCCTCACACACTATTGGTGGGAATATAAATTGGTGCAGCCACTGTGGAAAATGGTATGGAGGTTCCTCAAAAAAAATTAAAAATTGAAGTTCCATATGATCTAGCAACCCCACTTCTTAATATATATACAATGGATATGAAAACAGATATCAAAGAGATACCTGCACTCCTATGTTCATTGCAGCATTATTCACAATAGCCAAGATATGGAAACAACCTAAGTGTCCACTAACAGATGAATGGACAAAGAAGATGTGATACAGATATATAATGGAGTATTATTCAGCCATGAGAAAGAAGAAAATCTGCCATTTGCAACAACATGGATGAAACTCAGGGATATTTTCTAAGTGAAACATGTCAGACAAAGAAACACAAATACAATATGAAATCACTTACATATGGAATCTAAAAAAGCTAAACCCATAAAAGCAGACAGTACAATGGTGGTTACTATGGGCTGGGGCTATGGGTACAGGGAAATGGGGAGATGTTTATCAGAGGGGACAAACTTCCATTTATAAAATGAGTAAGCTCTCAGTGTGGTGATTATAGTTAATATGATACTATATTAACATGCTTGAAAGTTGCTAAGAGGGTAGATCTTAAATAATCTTACCACAAAAAAAGAAATGGTAATTATGTGACAAGATGTAGTGTTAGCTAAAGATATGGTGGTAATCATTTTAGAATATATAAATGTATCAAATCAACACTTTGTATACCTTAAGCTTATGCAATGTTATATGTCAATTGTATCTCAAGAAAACTGGAAAAAATTTTTAAAGAAAAATTGTATTCCTAGAGAAATAAAGTCGTTGAAGGATTTCAAGCAGGGCAGTGAGATGATTTATGTTGTTAAAAGATTCGTTTGGTTGCTGTACAGAGACTGGGTGAAGGAGCAATCATTGAAATGGTGACAAAACTGAGAAGGTAATTTGGGTGATTCTTTGGTTAGTGTCTATCCTCTCAAGTAGACTGTAAGCTCCACTAGGGCAACAGCAAAGCAAAAACACATATCACAGTGCCAGATGCACACAGTGGCACACCAAATAATTACTGAATGAGTGAATGGCATTCTGAGCCCAAACCAGCCTATGTAAAGGCAAGGGAGCTTGCTGACTTCACAGCTTGGCACAGACCAGAATAACTCCCATTCTGAGAAATGGACCTGGTGCAGTGGGGCCAGCCAGTGGGCATCCCACACATGCCCACAAAGAAGCAAACCTGCCCTGTGCAGCTTCCCCGACTCACATTCATCAGTAGGGTCACGGGAGGGGGCATACGTGTGGAGAAGAAGCTATCAACCAGCTGAGTAATGTTGGACTATAAAGACAGTACTTAGTGCCATCGAATGCCCAGCAGTGGATGCAGGAAGGGTCATGAGTCAAAGATGTATGTTACCAGTAGCTATGCAGCCTGTCAACCAATCTTGGCATCTTCCCTGCCTCCCGCAAGCCACAGAGTTTTATTCCAAAACATGCTCTGAGAGGCTGTTGGAACTTCTATTTTTATCTGCTTGGCAAGTTTTTCTCTTCCCCTTCCTTCCTTCCTTCCTTTGCCCCTTGTTTATTTCAAATGATTTAGTGGAGTTCTCATTCACAGCCACTCACTTCCCCTCTGGCCACAATACTGAACACATGACTTGGATTTTGCCAATTATGGCACCTTTTGGCCTTTACCATACTGATTGATCAAAGAGATAAGCATGTGACACAAGCAGGACTAATTGAAGTCTTGCCTTAGGAATTGATGTGTGAACTCTGAGAGAGATAGAGGCTCTGTTCCTTTTGGATCATGAAATGCAAAACTATGGAATTAAGGTTCCTAGTAAACTTCTCTTCTACCACATGGTGAGAATTTCTGGGTAGTGGGAAAGAATATGACCAAGAAAGAAAGAGAAGAAATATACAAATCCAGAGACAGAGAGACAGAAACAGATCTCATCATTGAGGTCCTGGATCCAGCAGAGCCTGACTTCCAAGTAACATGAGTTAATGGATTTGCCTTTTTGTTTAATCTAATTCTGGTTATTGCAATCCAAGAGTTGCTATCAGCTGCTCTCCCTGGTGCACGCAATTCTCCTGCTCTAGGAGCCTAGAACAGAAGCAGTGTGCTGGTAGGCAGAAAGCACCAGTGGGAAAGCAGAGGTTAGGTTGTAGATTGTAGTTGAGAGCCAGAGAGACAAACTCGACATAAAATTTTGCCAATTCTGTTTTTGTATTATATCTCTGAATTTCCAACATTCTATAATCACAGATAATCTCTTTTATCATGCTGAGGAGAGCCACATCTAACAGGGCGTCCCACAGAAGCACTTTCCTGGCTACTCTGAATAGCTGGGTCCTGTATTACTTCTTAGGGCTTCCCCCTTTAAGTACAAGAGTATTCACTGTTTTGTAATAGTTGTGCCAGCCCATTGTGGAGGCCCACTCTCTGGGAGTCAATATATCTAGAGTCTACCCCTCACTGTCATTGTGATATTGAACAAATTATCCTCTGCTGTGTGTCCCCTGCTCTCCTAATTTTCCTAAACTGTTTTTTAAACTTTTAATTTCCCTTTAAACACAATGAACATGCCACTGAATGTCTCAGTAAGCTCACACTGGATACTGTGGAGTCGAATTGAAGATTTCATCACTAGTCATTGTTCACTGACAAAAATAATCAGCAAGATAAAAACATATGCCAAAGAGTAGAGAACTGTAAGCTGAGATGTGCTCTGAACTGGACAAAGGGCTCCTCTTAATCAAATCTTTATAGGGTGGCCTCAAGATTTTGTTTGAATTTTGCTGCTGTGGACACCTGAATCCTAAGGCACACTTATATATAGAAACACAACCTGATACTAATTAAAAATTATTTTGGAGCCACCCATCTTTCTACAGACTCTTCACTGTTCTTTATCTTTAGAATTACTCTCAAAATTTCATCCAGTGCTTGTTTTGCCTTAATTTTTCCTAATCATGTCTTGCCAGCCAGCCAGTCAGTGAGCATGGATTGGGAAGCACCTGTGCATGCAGTGTCATGTTCTGGCAGACGCTCAGGTAAGGAAATAAGGAACCATCGAAGCAGAAAAGACAGGGGCAGGAAGAAATGGATTTGTGGGGGTGCAGATACCCCCACATGGTGGCAGCTTTCATGCCACTCTAGGAGGTTTACTTAAGAAGGGAATGGAAGGACCTCATGGCATCAATCTTGAGGATCACTATATGGCAAGTACAAGGCTATGCATCTCGTTACCCTGGGGATTTGTAGGGATACCTCGAGAAGGTCTCTGGGGAGTGGCAATGGTGGGTAATGCAACTCTGCAAGCCAACCAGGATAGTAACTTCTCAGTGGTTTCTTGAAAATGGGTCATAAAGTTAGAGTATATGGTAGCAATTAATAGCTAAGCTTTATTGAGCATTTACAATGTGTTCTGCACTCTTCTAAACACCATATACTTACTAACTTATTTTATCCACATATATTGTCCCCAGTCTTAGATGGGGAAGAGGATGAACAGACATGTTACATGACTTACCAAAGACACACAGCCAGTGGATGACAGAACTGAGATTGGAAACCCATGCTGAACCACTGATGCCCACGGACATGTCGCAATGATATAATTATCCACACTGTTGCACGTAATCCATTCCTCTTCTTTGCATTTTGCTCACTGTGGACTTTCATTTTAAGAACATGACTGATATTTCTTAAGGAGAAATGAAATACCTACATTCATTCTCTTTAGATACCCTATTTCTCTTAACATGAGTGTGATATTTAGAAACCCATAGTTCTCCACAGAAATAGAAGTCCACCTTCTATGTGTGTACACAGCTTTTCAATTTTCACTGGCTCTGGGTATAGGATTTGCCTCACTGACTTCGATGTGAAAACATGCTCAGTGATCCATCAGCTCTTGGGGACAGTCAGCTCAAGGTCTCTCCTGTTGGCTATGACCTCATTTTCAATGGTTGTATGTGAAGTTCAAATGCTTGGGATGTTTGCTGTATAAATCAATCAATAATAATAATAATCGCATCCACTAGGCCACCTGGAATATAGTAAGGTTATTTTACTCAGCATTCAGAGAAATGCAATGTTTTCTTTTTCTCTCTCTTTTTCAGAAAGAAGCATACTGCTGAGACTATTAAAGAAAATGCAAATCTCCTATTTGGGAAGGTTCCAAAAGAGTGAAAGTGAACAGTTGTTACAGCAGTGTTTGTAGGAAAATGCAAAATCTTTTTCTTTAAAAGTGTTTGTTTAACTGAGGAAAGTTTACACAGCTTGTAGAGAATTAGAGGGGAAGAAATTACATTTTGCTTCTACCATCATATATTTTCCCCATCTACCAACTGTCCCCATTTTTTGCCTGGGGCATTAGCAATGCTTGAAATTATCAGAAAGAAATCAGGAGAAAAAAAATACCAACATTTCTTACTAAGATGGGGGAGAATGCAAGTAGCTCAAAATGAGGAATTTGCATCCTTCCTGGTCCATATGTACTCATAATTTCTCCTAAAATACATCTGTCAATCAAACTTCTGTTCTGCTGTCTCCTGCCCATTGTTAATGAACAAAGCAAAGAACAATTAGAAAGTCCCTAAGAGACTTCCAGGAAGATGGTGGCATGAGCAGGGCAGCGGAAATCTCCTCCCAAAACCATATATATTTATAAAAATACAACAAATACAACTATTCCTAAAAGAGAGATCAGAAGACACAGGACAGCACCCAGCCTGCATCTACACCTGGGAGGACTCGGGACCCCGTGAAGCAGGTAAGATACAGAGCCACGACCCAGCGGGACCTGAGCACTCCCCAACCCCAGCGCACCAGCAGGAGGAGAGGATTCAGAGTGGGGAGGGAGTGGAAGTACAGGCCCGTGAAATAATCAGCCCTGGTGATCTGCGCTGGGAGCACTGACACACATTGCATGATGTATCGGAGACTGGAGAGACAGAGGGTGCAGGATCTGAGCCGGGAAACGCACCCAGGTTCACACAGCCGGCTCCCTGGGAAAAAAGAAAAGTGCATGCTTTTCTAGCGGTCTTAAAGAGACAGGGGCCCAACGAAAGAACAGGATCATCCCAGCACACTCAGCCCAGCAGGCTGGGAGTCCTGGGGAATCTTGGACCCCTTGGCTGGCAACTGGGAAAAAGTAGCCGTCCTGAGACTCCCCACAGAGATCAGCAGCCTCACATTCGTTTCTGCCCCGGCCGGAGGTACAAATGGCCCTACAGAGCAGTGCGGCTACGGCTGCAGAATAGTGGAGCAACAACGCCACCTACAGCATCCTCACAGAATCTACTCCCTGGGGCGTTTTTTTTTTTACTTTCTTTTCTTTTTTTTTTGTTTTCTTTCTTTTTTTTTTCTTTTTAGAAGTCTTAAAGAGCCCAGCTGACATACGTGGCACCTACCTGCGACCACGGCTATCGCCATGAAAAGACAGAAGAATATGGTACAAACAAAACTTACCCAGACCCAGACAACACCAGACAGGGAACCTGAAGGGATGGAAATGCACAATCTCCCTGAAAAACAATTCAGAACAAAAGTCATAACCACACTGATGGATCTACAGAGAAATATGCAAGAGCTGAGGGAGGAAGTGAGGGAAGTGAGGAAAGACAATGCAGAAATCAGAAAAGCGATCGACGGGCTTAACAGCAGACTGGATGAGATACAAGAGACTGTTAATGGAATAGAAATCAGAGAACAAGAATACAGAGAAGCTGAGGCTGAGAGAGATAAAAGGATTTCTAGGAATGAAAGAATATTAAGAGAACTGTGTGACCAATATTCGCATTATAGGAGTACCAGAGAAAGAAGAGAGAGAAAAGGGGATAGAAAGTGTCTTTGAAGAAATAATTGCTGAAAACTTTCCCTCGCTGGGGAAGGAAGTAGTCTCGCAGTCCACCGAAGCCCACAGATCTCCCAACACAAGGGACCCAAGGAAGACAACACCAAGACACATAATAATTAAGATGGCAAAGATCAAAGATAAAGACAGAGTATTAAAGGCAGCTAGAGAGAGAAAAAAGATCACCTACAAAGGAAAACCCATCAGACTATCATCAGACTTCTCAACAGAAACCTTACAGGCCAGAAGAGAATGGCATGATATATTTAACATAATGAAACAGAAGGGCCTCGAACCAAGAATATTGTATCCAGCACAATTATCATTTAAATATGATGGAGGGATTAAACAATTTCCAGACAAGCAAAAGCTGAGAAAGTCTGCCTCTCATAAACCACCTCTACAGGATACCTTAAATGGACTGCTCTAGATGGAAGCACTCCTAAGGCTAAAAAGATGTCACCAGAGAAAATAAAATCATAACAAAGAAAGCAGACCATCCAAATACTAACCAAAGGCAAAGAATAAAACACCTAGTATACAAAGAATGGAGGAGGAAGAATAAGAAGGGAGAGAAATAAAGAAACATCAGACTGTGTTTACAATAACTTAGCAAGAAAGTTAAGTTAGGTTGTGAGGTAGTAAAGAAGCAACCCTTGAACCTTTGGTAACCACGAATCTAAAGCCAGCAATGGCAATAAGTACATATCTATCAATAATCACCCTAAATGTAAATGGAATGAATGCACCAATCAAAAGACACAGAGTAATAGAATGGATAAAAAAGCAAGACCCATCTTTATGCTTCTTGCAAGAGACTCACCTCAAACCCAAAGATATACACAAACTAAAAGTGAAGGAATGGAAAAAGATATTTCATGCAAACAAAAAGGAGAATAAAGCAGGTGTTGCAGTACTTGTATCAGACAAAATAGACTGCAAAACAAAGAAAGTAGCAAGAACTAAAGAAGGAAATTACATAATGATAAAGGGGTATGTCCAACAAGAGGATATAACCATTATAAATACATATGCACCCAACACAGAAGCGCCAGCATATGTGAAACAAATACTAACAGAATTAAAGGAGGAAATAGAAAGCAATGCATTCATTTTAGGAGACTTCAACACACCACTCACTCCAAAGGACAGATCAACCATCTACAGAACTCTACACCCAAAAGCAACAGGATACATATTCTTCTCAAATGCACATGGAACATTTCCAGAATAGACCACATACTAGGCCACAAAAAGAACCTCAGTAAATTCAAAAATACTGAAATTTTACCAACCAACTTCCCAGATCAAAAAGGTATAAAACTAGAAATAAACTTTAGAAAGAAATCAAAAAGGCTCACAAATACATGGAGACTTAACAACATTCTCCTAATTAATCAATGGGTTAATGACCAAATCAAAAGAGAAATCAAAGAATATATAGAGACTAATGACAACAACACAAAGCCACACGTCTGTGGGACTCAGCAAAGGCAGTTCTAAGAGGAAAGTATATTGTAATTCAGGCCTATTTTAAGAAGGAAGAACATTCCCAAAAGAATAGTCTAATGGCACAATTACTGAAATTGGAAAAAGAAGAACAAATGAGGCCCAAAGTCACCAGAAGGAGGAACATAGTAAAGATCAGAGAAGAAATAAATAAAATTGAGAAGAATAAAACAACAGAAAAAATTAATGAAACAAAGAGCTGGTTCTTTGAAAAAATAAACAAAATAGATAAACCCCTAGCCAGACTCATTAAGAGAAAAAGAGAATCTACACACATAAACACAATCAGAAATGAGAAAGGAAAAATAACGACGGACCCCACAGAAATACAAAGAATTATAAGAGAATATTATGAGAATCTATATGTTAACAAGCTGGAAAACCTAGAAGAAATGGACAACTTCTTAGAAAAATACAACCTTCCAAGACTGACCAAGCAAGAAACAGAAAAACTAAACAGACCAATCACCAGCAATGAAATTGAAGCGGTTATCAAAAAACTATCCAAGAACAAAACCCCAGACCAGATGGATTCACCTCTGAATTCTATCAGACATACAGAGAAGAAATAACACCCATTCTCCTTAAAGTTTTCCAAAAAATAGAAGAGGAGGGAATACTTCCAAACTCATTCTATGAAGCCAGCATCACTCTAATACCAAAACCAGGCAAAGACCTCACCAAAAAAAAAATTACAGGCCAATATCCCTGATGAACGTAGATGCAAAAATACTCAACAAAATATTAGCAAACCGAATTCAAAAATACATCAAGAGGATCATACACCATGATCAAGTGGCATTCATCTCAGGGTGCAAGGATGGTACAACATTTGAAAATCCATCAACATCATCCACCACATCAACAAAAAGAACAAAAACCACATGATCATCTCCATAGATGCTGAAAAAGCATTTGACAAAATTCAGCATCCATTCATGATTAAAACTCTCAACAAAATGGGTATAGACTGCAAGTACCTCAACATCATGAAGGCCATATATGACAAACCCACAGCTAACATCATACATAACAGCGAGAAGCTGAAAGCTTTTCATCTAAGATCGGGAACAAGACAGGGATGCCTACTCTCTCCACTGTTATTCAGCATAGTACTGGAGGTGCTAGCCACGGCAATCAGACAAAACAAAGAAATACAAGGCATCCAGATTGGTAAAGAAGAAGTCAAATTGTCACTATTTGCAGATGACATGATATTGTACATAAAAAGTCCTAAAGACTCCACACCAAAACTATTAGAGCTAATATCTGAATTCAGCAAAGTTGCAGGATACAAAATTAACAAACAGAAATCTGTTGCTTTCCTATACACTAACGATGAACTAGCAGAAAGAGAAATCAGAAAAACAATTCCATGCACAATTGCATCAAAAAGAATAAAATACCTAGGAATAAACCTAACAAAGGAAGTGAAAGACCTGTACTCTGAAAACTACAAGACACTCCTAAGAGAAATTAAAGAGGACACTAACAAATGGAAATTCATCCTATGCTCTTGGCTAGGAAGAATAAATATTGTCAAAATGGCTATACTACCCAAAGCAATCTGCAGATTCAACACAATCCCTATCAAACTACCAACAGCTTTCTTCAATGAACTGGAACAAATAACCCTAAAATTCATATGGAACCACAAAAGACCCCGAATAGCCAAAGCAATCCTGAGAAGGAGGAATAAAACGGGGAATTACACTCCCTGACTTCAAGCTCTACTACAAAGCCACAGTAATCAAGACAATTTGGTATTGGCACAAAAACAGACCCACAGCCAGTGGAACAGAATAGAAAATCTAAACATTAACCCAAACATATACAGTCAATTAATATTTGATAAAGGAGCCTTGGATATACAATGGGGAGATGACAGCCTCTTCAGCAGCTGGTGTTGGAAAAGCTGGACAGCTACATGTAAGAGAATGAAACTGGACTACTGTCTATCCCCATACACAAAAGTAAACTCAAACTGGATCAAAGACCTGGATGTAGGTCATGAAACCATAAAACTCTTAGAAAAAAACATAGGCAAAAATCTCTTGGACATAAACATGAGCGACTTTTTCATGAACATATCTCCCCGGGCAAGGGAAACAAAAGCAAAAATGAACAAGTGGGACTTATCAAGCTGAAAAGCTTCTGTATAGCAAAGGACACCATCAGTAGAACAAAAAGACATCCTACAGTTTGGGAGAATATATTCATAAATGGCATGTCAGAGAAGGGGTTGACATCCAAAATACATAAAGAACTCACACACCTCAACAAACAAAAAGTAAATAATCCAATTAAGAAATGGGCAGAGGACATGAATAGACACTTCTCCAAAGAAGAAATTCAGATGGCCAACAGGCACATGAAAAGATGCTCCACATCATTAATCATCAGAGAAATGCAGATTAAAACCACAATGAGATATCACCTCACACCAGTGAGGATGGCCAACATCCAAAACACAAACAACAACAAATGTTGGTGAGGATGTGGAGAAAAGGGAACCCTCCTACTCTGCTGGTGGGAATGCAAATTAGTTCAAACACTGTGGAGAGCAGTATGGAGGTTCCTCAAAAAACTCAAAATAGAAATAATTTGACCCAGGAATCCCATTCCTAGGAATTTACCCTAAGAATGCAGCAACCCAATTTGAAAAAGACAGATGCACCCCTATGTTTATCGCAGCACTATTTACAATAGCCAAGAAATGGAAGCAACCCAAGTGTCCATCAGTAGATGACTAGATAAAGAAGATGTGGTACATATACACAGTGGAATATTATTCAGCCATAAGAAGAAAACAAATCCTACCATTTGCAACAACATGGATGGAACTAGAGGGTATTATGCTCAGTGAAATAAGCCAAGCGGAAAAAGACAAATATCAAATGATCTCACTCATATGTGGAGTATAAGAACAAAGAAAAAAACTGAAGGAACAAAACAGCAGCAGACTCACAGAACCCAAAAATGGACTAACAGTTACCAAAGGGAAAGGGAATGGGGAAGATGGGTGTGAAGGGAGGGACAAGGGGGAAAAAGGGGCATTACGATTAGCAGACGTAATGTTGGGGTGGGGCGGGGAGGGCTGTACAAATCAGGGAAGATAAGTAATGATTCTATAGCATCTCACGCTGATGCACAGTGACTATAATGGGGTTGGTGGGGGGGACCTGATGAAGGGGTAGTTTAATAACCATTTAATAACCATAATATTGCACATGTAACTGTAGATTAATGATACCAAATAAATTATTTTTAAAAAAAGTCCCTAAAACCACTGACCTTTGGCAAGCACAGAAGTCTGTACCTATAAATGCTAGTAAATATTTGTTAACTAAATTTTTTAAAGTGAATGTTTATATAAATTAGTGCTCAATTAGTGATTGGTCATCAATTAGTGGGTTTATTTAAGGTCTTTTTGGAGAAAAGCAACTGGAGGCAAAGGTAAGGTTTCTCTGTAACATTCTCTTGTCTCCTCTTTAAACTCTTTCATAACTTTCAGACTACCCTAGATCCTGACACCACATAGATGCCAGTCAATAATGAGTGAGCCAAAATGTACCAGAATGGTCCCGTTTTCCAGGTTTCTAGAGTCTAAGTCATATTTGCCCCCACTAACACTGTCTTCTTCTCATATTAACATTAGTAAATTAATCTCCAAAATGCCTATGTACTCCTTATCATAATGAAATGATAATGTGGCCAAAGGAAAGCCATCCAATTGCAATTTATGAGGCTTCTTGAGGTTCCTAAACCAACTCAGGGGATTCATGTTGGGAGCTTCTCTAAGAAGTTCATGATTTGGGGTCTACCCTCAAAAAACTGTGATTGAGTGAGGGTTGGTAAGACCTGGGGATCTAGATTGTTTTTTTAAAAACTTCCTTACTTGGGATCAGCCACGTCTGGGAACTATTTCTTCACATGGCAACAGGGTGGAACCTTAGAAGCATCCAAGCACATGGAATATTTAGAAGGCAAACACAAATACAGGAGACCTGGGTGTATCATAAGAATACAACTGGTTTCCGGTGAGGCAGACACTTAGCTCACTAAGACACTGATGATGAGATTCTAGATTTCACTTATGTTGATTGCCCTGCACTGGCCTGGAAAAATAACTGAGTTGTTTTGAAAGAAGCACCTTTCTGCTCTATCAAGGTCAAACGTTTTCCTTGATGTACTTAACTAACCATGTAAAATATTACATCAGCAAGCCTACAAGGCACTTAGAGATATATTCACATTTGCATAATGTCCTATGCAAGTTAGTCTTTGGTCCTTAAGGGTGTTTAGAATGACTGCATGCAAGAATATACTTAATCCAATCTCATTTTAGCTTTTGCTCTTTTAAGATTTCAAAATTAATAAATCCTCCTGATACTCCAAATTACCATGAGCTTTTATAAGCATAACTTTGTAACTTTAACCCATTTATGAACATACCCCACAGGCAAACGTACTAATGAATAAGAAATAACATTAGAAGTTTAAAAGATGGTCTCTTTATGAAGTAATGTAAGAAAATCCTGTTAGCTGAATCAAGTACAATAGTGCGATTTCTTAAAAAATAGAAAATCCGTCACAAAATTACATGTAATTACAATCACCAAAGGATAGAAAGTAATAATAGTCGAAGTGCCATGCATTATTTACCTTAGCGCGTGTTATCACTTGCTTGCATATGGATGAAAGCAGGGAGGAAGGAACTGACAAACTGTCCGCCTGTGGCTAAAGAAATTGTGGTATTTTGTACCTGACTTCCTGGTATGTGAATTCTTGACCAAAGCTATCAACACATCTGACAGGTAGACTAGGCTTCAAGCTCCTGCAATCATTATCTGCCCGCCCCCTTTCTTCTTTCAAGCCCTTCTTAGAGCCTACCTCTTGTAAGATTACACTATAAAGGCAGGGCTAGCTGTCTCCTTCACAGCCAAAAGAAATGCTAAAATCAGCTTGATGAACAAAGTAGACCTCTCCTTTAGCAAGGCAAAAAAAATTATGAGCCATGGATTGTCTTTACAGGCATGCTTCCACGTGAATTTCTCCCTTCCAAATCATTTTGTAATGATTTTATTTACTACAAAAATATCAGAATACCATATGTCAAACAGACCTCTTATACATAGTTACAGTTTATTGATGAGGACACTAGACACAGAAGGGATAAATCACTTCCCAACATCACACAGCTAGATCCTGCCTGAGCAGGAAACGAATTCAGATTCGCTGAGACTCTAGTCTCTGGTTCACTGAAGGGTTATCCAAAAAGGTAATGAAGGGTTGCCATAAAGAATTTGAGAGGAAGATTGTAAAGAGCAAGAAATGATATTATTAGATAAGCTGAATACCAAGCCAGAGTCCAGCATATGAGCCATCAGAGTCTTAATGATGGAATAGAGTATTTAGGGACTCATCTGTGGCTGAGTCACAAGGATCCACCCAGCACTGGGAAAGATGCAGAAGCAGTGACCAGGTTGACGTTTCCAGATTGGAAAAGTGGAGACTGACTTCTGCAGGCCATTCCTGGAACAGGCACTGTCTTGTTTTCCTGAAACCTTCCTGGAAAGCATCTTGGCAATCTACTCTGGATCCTTCATGATTTAAGTTAAACTGAAATGTGGGCAAAAACTTACATCCAAAAGGTAACTGCAGATTTATTTATATGGTGAAAATTAGGAATAACTTAAATATCCAACAACTGGAAAACAGTTAAGTAAATGGTATATTCATGGAATAAAATAGTTAATGCATGAGCAAGTGTTTTCCCTGTGACACTGAATGAAAAGAAGTAAATCCAAAAAAATGATCCCTGATGAAGTACACTAAAATGTTAACAGTGATTTTTATCCTAGATTAGTAGGACTATGATAGGATTTAGTTTTCTGCTATTTTTGATATTTTCCAAATTCTCTAGAATGAGCATGCATTACTTTTGTAATCAGAAATACAATGAAATTTTTTAAATTGCCACCATTCTTTTACTCTGTTGTAGGAAAAATGGATTAGTGTCATTTTTGTTTTGTATGCAAGAATATACATAAGGATGTTCATTACATCATTATTTGTAAAAGTGAAAAACTAGAGAAAACAAGTGTCTATTAGCAGGAAATGGGCAAATTAATAATATAATTATTATGATTGCTGTTTTTATTAAGTAGACAAAATTTGTTGGTTCTTACCATGTGCTAGATGCAGTTATAAGCACTTCAAATGTCTTAACATTTTAATCCCCAACATAACTCTTTGAAATATACACTGTTATTACCCCAGTTACAGTTGGGTTATTATATTTATGTAATGTTCCTTATATCCAGATCTTAAAGAATAACACAGTCTGATGTGCTGACATGGAATGATGTCTCCGATTATTGTTATGTAAATAAAGAAAATCATACAAGAGAATATTAGGATGATTACCATTTTTGTTTTTAAAAAATGTTTATAATCATTTGTACATAGCAAAAGGTCTGAAATGGCAAACTGAATTATTGACAGTGCTTTCTCATATGGAATGAGATTGGAAGTGAAGAAAAGAGAGTCTCACACATTTTACTCATATACTTCTTTTTTAGAAAAATTTACTCTTCTAAAAAATATGATTATGGTTTTAAACTGAGAAAGAAGAATAGAATTTCCCTATTTTTATACAACTAAGACCTGGGAAGACAAAATACAACCCATCTGGAAAATCAACAGACCACCCAAAAGAAGTTGATATGTATAAGCCAAAACATGCTTATCTTAGCCAAGATAACGTGGATAAAAAAGTGGAATGCATGTGAACAAGTTACTCAGAGAAGAATGAGAGCTACAAGTTTGGGAGGCACAAAGAAAACAACTTGGTTAAACAAATGGCATTTGTTAATTAACAAAGGAAATTAATTCAATGAGGTGCGATTGTTATTATTTGGGACTTAATCTGGTAAGCAGCAGGAAGTTCTAAGGCAAAGAAATGACATGGTGGGCCACAGAATATCAGGAAATTCATCATTTAGATGATTTGGACAGCAGGAAAACAAAGAGAAATAAAAGATAAAATAAAGATAAAAAAGAAACAAAACACTAAAACAAAACCCAAACAAGCAAAAAAAAGGAAGAAAAGATAAAATACTTTAAAAAATGAAACACATGGCTTGGCAGGAGGAGAACCCATAGGTGATTAGAAGTATTTCAATATCAGGGCATAAAATAACTAAAACCAGGGCTATGAAATGGCAAGTAAGGGACATATTGGGATAGTCCCACCCTTCAATTCAGGCAAGAGGGATGGGACCCCAAGCTTTAGAGGCCCCCACATAGCACAAAATTTTTTTAAATTACATTTAGTGAAGAGTACTTGGATTTGTCTTTGTGGACTCAACACTCAGGGCCGGCACAGCACCACGGCTGACTCTTCATCCATGCTGCTGACTGACACTCTCAGGTGCCGGGGAAATGATTTTCCACCTTTTTTGCCCTAAGTCCTTCAGGCACCTGTGTCCAATCCCATCAAGGTTGTTGGTTGCCTACTGTCTACATTGGAGGCAAACACCGCTTTGGATTACAGGAGGGCTTGAGCATCTGGAGCATTTAGGTTTAAGACAGTAACTAACATAAAAGTCTTCCTCTCAGATTTTGCATAAAAAATATAGTTCCCTAGTAGTGTTAAGGGTCTCTTTTCTTGCTTCTCTTTATGCCCCAGTTTGTGATTTCAGAGTCCTCTTGAATTAGTGTATATTTAAACAATTGCACATGGGAGCTGAAGAATATTCTGCAATATTATACAATTCATATTACTCTTAGATATAACATGATGTAATAACAATTTTTCACTATTGCTTAATGTTTCATTTTGATAAAATAGATTTTGAAATTGAATTCATTTTAAAAAATTAAATTAAAAGGTTGACTTTATCCAGACTCACAGACTCTGAGAAGGGACTAGCAGTTACCAAAGAGGAGGGGTTGGGAGGGTGGGTGGGGAGGGAGGGTGGGGAGGGAGTGAGAAGGGGATTAAAGGGCATTACAATTAGCACCCACAGTATAGGTAAGTCATGGGGAAGGCAGTACAGCATGGAGAAGATAAGTAATGACTTTATAGCATCTTACTACGCTGCTAGACAGTGACTGCAATGGGGGAGAGGTGAGGACTTGATAATATGGGTGAATGTTGAAACCACAATGTTGTTCATGTGAAACCTTAATAAGATTGTATATCAATGACATTTCAATAAAAAAATGCTTAACTTTATCTAAATAATTTTGCTTTACAACACTGAAGTTCACTATTACTTGTATTTTTGCCTTTTTAATTTAAATATAGAAATTTAAATCATTTAGAAGAGAATAAAAAATAACTTGAAAACACTGAGAAATAATTTTAACTTTTCAAATTAATTTTAATCTATTTTAATTTGTTTAATTTTAATTTTAATGTATACTTTTACTTTAACACTTTTGCTGAAAACATCTTCAGACTTTGTAAACTTAAATACAATTACATTTTATCTTCTAATTCTTTAAATCACCCCTTTAAATGGAATACAAATTGTGTGAAAATCTTGGTTATAATAACCTGTTTGATGATTTTGCTGAAAAGAAGGCAAGAAAATAAATTTTATCACATACATAATGATTTTAAAAATAAGTTTATTTTAACTTTATCACTCATCTAAACATTGCCAGCCCATCACCAATATACCCAGACGTGCAGTTATAATTAAACTCAGTTGTCTTTGGCATTTTGTCAACTTTCAGTCATATATAAACCACAGCTTTTCTCATATTAGTGTATTGTGTTATTTGTAACATGAAGGTATTATTTGTCTAAGGAAAAGAGAACATATTTTATTCAGTATGTGTTTGTATGCTTGATTTTTTTATGACTTTTAAGTCTTTAGACACAGGGTATATGGACCTATATTATTTTAGTCTTACTGTGGGTCCCTTAAAAGACAAGCGCAGTCCTGGATTCTAGAGCCACTAAAACAAAAGATCTAAAATAGGATATGGGGAGTCAAGGAAATGCAGACATTAAAGATAAAAAAGATTATGAATCTGGTGGTCCTACTGACAAGAAGAGGGAAGTTGGAGAGGGCGGCCTGAATCCATTTGTCCTTTCATAACGCTTGGCGAGCATGAGTAGCGGCAATTAGTCATAAACCTGAAGTCGTAAACCGAGGAGCTACAAATTCAGAATCAGTACCAAGAGTCAGGAACAATAGGAGGCCAACATTCGGCATCCTTCCCATTAGGACGTCACCTGCATAGCAGCCCTCGAAGAGCCACGGTTGGAGTAAACAGGTGCTCTGCTGGGTGGAGTCAGATTTAGGTACTTCTACTGTGGACAATTGCTGAGTGGCTCTTTAAACGGAGATTTCAGGCACATAGGCGTGAGTTCACAATTTCTGAATCACGACATGGGATTGCTTAGAAGCAAATTTTATCAAATAAAATGTCAAGGTCTTTTGTTATTGCTCTCTGACAATCACTTCCTCTTCTCTCAGCAGCTCATGCCTCTGGACGTTGTCCCACATTATGTGGATTTAGTTGGCCTCGTTGTCACATTCCTTACATTTTATGAGGTCACGTTTTTCTATTAGATCACCTGATACTTTAGAAAAGAGAACCAAACCCTGTCTGCTCAGCCTCAGGTCTGTGCCTTGACTGGTCACTTTTTCATTCTCATCAAATTCACCACCCAGGTGGTCATAGCCAATGTCTGTGGTGGCCGCACCCTGGCTGTTTGCATGGCCTCAGTCCTGCTGGTCTGACTGATCTCAATCTTCTCTGGCTTTGCCCTGCATGAGACAGGTCTGGCCATGGTCCCCACACATTGAGTGGAGAAAGAAGAGAATCTCAGGAAGACACCCCCCCACCCAAACAGATAACATAGCCTTTTCCTCCATTCAGATCCCTCTCTCCCCAACCCACCCCAACCACCCCCACCCAAGTCTTCCAGAACCTCCCAAGGTCAAATAAATGTTTTCTGTAACTCTGATGGACACAGGGTCATCTTTCAATACTTTCTAACCTTTTAATAGGTTATCCTATTCATTATCTGAGCTTAAGATGTAGTATCCCTAACCCCTACTAACATTCTATTTATGTTGTTTTTTAAATCCAGTTCAAGTCAGTTAGTCGTTGCTGGGACAAGGCTAATGAAGTGCATGTTCCCAGTCTCCATCCCCCTCGCCCACCCACTTACCACCCCCAGCCAGCTCAAAGAACATCATCCCCTCCTTCCCACTCTCATTCTCTAAGCATATTCTGCCCTTTGCCAAACCAGTTTGGGCTCTTTCTGAGACAGAATTTGAGGAACGAGAAGACACAAAAAGGACCCAAAGGAGGAAAGTAGGAGAGAATCTTGCTAGCAGGGCCACTTGCCTGGCTCTCCTTTGTTGTAAAAAGTCTATGGGGGGAAAAGCTAAGCAGAAATATTTAAAACAAGCACCAACAGTTTAACTGGTCTACACAATAAATTAAGAAAGTGAAAGAGGAGGTGGTGACAAGGAGAGAAAATACCATAGTTTGAGGTGTCTAGAAATTGTTTCTGGGGTAGTCGGTAAGGAGAGTGTCTGGAACCGCAGCAGTGTCCGGAAAAAGAAGAAGGCAGATTTTCATCACTGTGAGGTATGAAACACACCTCCTACAACGTTCTTAAGTGATTCAGGGAAGAATTAGGATTCCTTTAATTTCTTGTGGTTGCTGGCTTCTCGGATTGTACTCCTCAAACACTGGGCTACTTGGGCCTTAGTTAATATTTAAGTTACCTAATTATATAAACCTCTGGTTGGAAAGGTATTAACTATCAACTCCTTTTTATATACCACAAGAAGGCTCTCCAAAGAAAAGGAAGAACAGGAGCAAAAGCACAGAAATGTGTTCAGGCAAAATGGGAAGTTCCAGCTGACATAGAGATGAGTCCTCCACACCTCAGATGAACTCAACATTTCCCCCTGGCACGCTTTCTTTCTTCTTCCTTCTTAGGAATCTTTCAAAACCAGCTCCTAATGTTTATTTTCTTACTTTTCCAGGAAGACAGGATTTCAAAATGACAGCCATTTTCTACTTGAAAAATGTACTATTGGAGGGCTTGCCACAATTTATTCCTTGGCCTGGTGGTGGATCCACAAATGTTATTTGTGATAGATCGTTGGGCTGAACATTATTTTTCCAGTTTTCTTATGTGTGTGTGTATATTTCACAATAAAAAGGCTGAGAATTATTAAAAGCAAAATGAAAGAGCACCTTTATGGTCTTTGATTATCTGAGTTCCAAATCTCCTAAATTGGGAATCACCTAGGTTTTCACATTCACTGTTCCCTCCCAGTTGAGAATGTCAGGGAAAGATTGACTCATTTTGAAACTACCTTTTACACATTTAAAATTTAGGAAAATCCTAGAAATACTTTACCCTCTACTGCCCAGCCCCATTTTTGTCACTTTACTGTTGAAATGCATATGTGTTTTAAACTTGAAAGGTGATCTAGATGTTTGCTTATAACTCTGTCATGTTCATTATTTCGAGCAGTGTGGAGTCCCATCTGTCAGTTTGAAATCAGATTCCAAAACAGGGGGCCTAATTCTGAACAAGAACCCATGGAAATTGTTAAGACCCATTTTCATGAGGATATAATCCAAGTCTAGAAGCAGCCACAATTTAAGTATGCCAGATTTGGGGATAAAATCCCTTTGGTCTGTGAAGAGGGTTGAAATTTTAATCAACTATTTTCTAGTTCATAGAGTCCCATATGGTGTTGGGTCATTTTGAACATGGGAATACTTTGACATGGCACATCACTTTCGCTTCTCCCCCTGAAGGAAAGCCACAACACCTTCTATCTGGGGAGCTGCACTGGGAGTTACTCCCAAGAGCCTGTTGATATCTGCTGGCAAAGCCACTCGAGCAAGTCACGCGTGAGTAGTTTCCTTGCTAATGTTTTGGCATGTCATGATTATGCACTGCTAAGTCTTTGTCAGGAATAGACCTGTTGCCAGTGTTTGTTGTTCATGCCTGTTGTTATTAATTCTCTTTCCTCCCCTCCCCTATAGCAATCATTCTCTGTTGTAAATGGTAAGGAGAATGAACAAGGAAGCTGAAGGTTGCCGTTGGGTTACAAGAGTAAAGGGGAGAAAGGCTGGTATCAACCAACCTCAGGAAAGGAAATTCATTCGTATAATTCCTAAGTCTTAAGCAGTTGTATTCCACCTGGACCACACATCGGAATCATTGAGGGAGATTTGAAAAAATGGAGGTCTGGGTCCCTCCATGATTTAATAATGTGTCTTAGGCTAGACTAAACGTTAGGATGAGATGACACTGATGTGAAGTCAAATTTTCAAACCATTGCTCTAGACTCAGTGAGCCCTGATCTGCTTTTGAATCATTTTTTATCTTCCACTCAGACTCACAGAATTGTACACTCTCAGTCATCATGGGACTATGTTGCATTAGAGGCATCCAGGACCTGCACGATCAGCTAGTCTCACCCTCTCTTTTGAGGCAGCTACAAATGTGACAAAAAGAACACTGGATCTAGGTCCAAGGAATAGACTCTCCTGCTCAGAGTTAAATGAACTATGACAAATCATGAAAAAGTCATGGCATCTCTGTGAGTCCCCTTTTTCTAAGATACTGGACTTCGGGAGCTTCAATGACCATTATGAATATAGCCAACTGAGTTTCAGGTATATGGTAATGCATAATCAGTCAATAAATATTTTTGTATTTGTTTTAGTTTTCAAAGATGAGCATACTGCTACCTAATGGGATAAAGGAATTGCCCAGAGCACTTTCTATTATATCTGAGGCCATCAGCAGTTTTCTTGTTTGGGTGTAAATTTTCAAATGGACCAGTTGAACACATATAATATAACTCTATCCATTGGCCCCTCCTCATCCTCTTCTCCTATCAACCTACAAACACATATACTGACAAATGTGGCTCAAGAGGATTTACAATCCAGGCGCAAACAGATATGTTAGTGCTGCCTCAGGATTTCTAGGGCTTGGACTGCTCACCAGATCCCAGCTCTGAAAACATTCCACTTTGGAATCCCAGACAATCTATCTACATCTCTGCCGTCTCCTCCATCAACAAAATGGAAAAATTCCGCCAGAGATTAATTCTTGCCTGCATGGCACTTTTAAGATTAAAATGCAGCACGTTAAAAAAGCAGAGTATTAACCATAGGATGAATAGGAAAATCACCAAGGGAAGAGGTAATAACAAGTGAATCCACCAGCCTTTGCTAAAAAGAGCTACATGATTGATATAAACTTAGATTTCCTATCTTGATCCCTGGAGTATCTGTAGTTGGTCTGATTGAGACTTAACTAAAATCAAATTTCCAGGCAAAGCTGCTGTGTTTATATACAGGGCAAGCCCATTGTTTTAAATTAGAAAAATCCAAAGTAAATTAATTCTTAGGTGAGCATTGGGGCACTTTTTAATCTCTCTCTTTCTTTCTCCCTGTCTCTGTCTTCCAGATTCTCTCCCTTATGAGTTGATCTTCACATCCAAACATGTCACAATTGATGGTGTTTTAAGTTGGACATTAGTACAGCTAAATATCTACCTATGAAAGAAGCTTTTTCTCTACTGCCAAAAGGGCCTTAGGAGCTCATATTTTGAAAATAGAAAACACCGTCAGGTACCAATACAGACTCTTACCCTTTACTACCACCTAAAAAGATTCCAAAGTTCTCCAAATGTATATTATTTGTTCAAATACATGCTAAACATGTGTTCTATAAAACTGCAGAATCAACTAGGAGAATATTCTTTACTTGATATTGTAATACTTGTCTTTCCTGGAATGCCTTCATCACCCATTGGGACAACTCTATTTCTTAATGGCACAAGCCTAACCTCTTTCAAGACACCTTTGCTGCCACAATGAACATCAGAATAACTTCTCTCCAAGTTTGTGAGTAAAAAAATAACAAAAACTTTTAAAAATAGAACAAAGCAAATTTGAATATGAGAAGTAATGATTGGCTGCATCGCCTGCCCAGCACTGTTCTCCATGACGCTGGCTGGTGGAAAGGCAGGCTGCTGAGAAGGGAAAGACCCTGGGCAGGTGACTCCACCAGGACACAAGGAAGCCAAGAGCGGTCTCTATGTCCCCACTTTCTCTGGATCAAGCTGACGCAATGGGTGCCAACTATCTGGGAGATTCCTGGCATCACTTTCTCTTTCCTGGAGTTCCAGTTAACCACAGGGCCCAGGTTCCTGCCATGTATATTTAAGCTGGAGTGGACAACTGCCACCAGGTGGCAGCAAACTTTGGCCAGGACCAGGTCAGATTTAGACGGCACAGACCCTGGAACTTCCAAATGGCTAGTTGAGCAACTTCATTCTGGTCATTTCATTAATCTTGCAATTGGATGCCAGGTTTTAAGCAAGTGAACATCCTGGAGAGAGTTTTACTCTACCTATTATTGTACTCAGTTTTATACAGTGTAAATGTGTGTTTGTATATTTTGATCCCCCAGCCAAACTGCAAGCTCACTGAGAAGAGGACTCATGTTTTCTGTAGGTCTTGTTTACCCTGCAGTGTCTAGTGTGGTATGGATGAGAGATCTTCAACAACTGTCAGCTTTATTGCATTGTTGAAGATTTAGGACAGTATGAATTGTCACCCTATAGATCTCTTTACCTGCCTAGATATAAACCTGTCTACCATACATACTCCTACCCCAAATACACTGCCACACCCACAGGAGGCTCTGGCACTTGACTCTATTATTGGCCAGACTTTCAGGTTACATGCAGTTCATTTCTTTATTAGAAAAGTAAACAAAGGAGCAGAACATCTTTATTCAAAATATCTTTGTGATGCCATTGCTCAGTTATAAACACAACTCTCTACTTTTTCTGATTTTCTCATTTTGCAGACAGCTACTTACCAAACCTCTGTTTTTCCTGTCTATGCTAAGTGACTGAGGAAAATAGAAAACACATACACACACACACACACTGTGTCCTTCTCAGGAGGAATCACCAGCACAAAAGTCTGGAATGTGCTTGGCTTTGTGCCCATCACAGCAAGGCAGTAGAAATATTGGATTTAGTGTTGTGCCTCCACAGATATAAAATTAGGCCGACAGAAGTCTGGATCTGGGCCTTGCTCCATCCTGCTAGCTTGCAGAGTGCTGGTAGCCAAAAGGGTTTGGAACGGTTGTCTCTCTACAGATGCTGCCATTCATTTCTGTGGGAACAGGACCACTTACATCTAATGACAGTTTCTGCTTAAATTAACAGGACAGATATGACAGCAAAAACTTCTTCAGACTAACTGGTGGGGAGACCTTTAGCTGACACAGTTTATAAAGTAGTTGGCCTGCAGCTAAGTAATGTCAATTTTTAAAAGTAATTTAGAATTCATTTGATTCCTTCCAGCAATTTGTGGCAGCCAGAGAAAAATATGTGGGGTGCGGATGGGGCAGCAGAGAAGGCAAGCAGGAACATACACCATTTAAGGAATAAGAATAGACTACCTCAGAGTCAACAATTTTAGGCAGATGAGGTTATTTTACATTGTACCGTTACACAGCTAATAAGCGGTGGAGCTGATGTTTGAATTCTGATAGTTGAACTTGAGAGCCCTTATTTTTAACCTTGACTGCCTCCAAGGATGTCTAAAGCCCTAAATCATGTTGAAAATGCCACTAGCAAACAATTAAAGGAGCTTCTGTGCTTAATACTGGTTTGATGACAGCTTTACTGGCCTTCATTTTGGCCAGGAAGCTTTATGCTGAGGGATCCAAGGTGAATTGATCCTCCAGGACTCTACAAATCCTGAGAATGGGTCACTAAGTAACCCACAGAGTTCATTCACTGTACAAAATAGTCCTCCAGTCAGCAGAGCTCAAGAAGATGCCCAGGATTCACAGAATTTGCTTTCAAACTGCCCTTTTGCCTATTCTATGTCTTCTCTCTGCTAGTGTACTGGACCTCTCCTGTCCATCTACCTGACCTGCCAACTCCAGCCTGTCTTCATGACCTGAGCTCTGATCACTGTTTCTTTAACTTAAACAACCAACTGGCAGTCACTTTGGCAGGGGCAGCCTCAGAGCAACAGATATCACGTCCTGCCCTGATGGACGGCTGTCCCCTGGAATCACTACCTGACATACAGTAGATTGGCAATACTTGCTGCATTTTGAAACCAGAGAACATCCAGGAGGGATCAAGTCTTAATCTTTGTGAAAATAGTTACTAAAAATAAAGTTTGAAAAAGTCATAGAGTTTCATGGCATACTAGATATAAATATATATTTGATATATAAGTACAATACATAAATACATATGCAAACATGCACATATATGATATACATTTTCATGAGGAATATACCTCACTTAAAAGCTGTCTTTTAAAGTGATGCATTTAAATTAAGTTTTCTTAATTGCTCTTCCTAATTCCTGATGTGAGGACAGGAAGTCCCTCTTTTGAAGGTAAGGTTCTGGAGCCTAAATCAGAGGATTAGAATCATAAAGCTTCTTGTCTACAATTGACTAACCTTTTTGTTTTTTAATCTGATATAATTTTCTACAGCTCAGAATAACAAATTTATTCCAAAAATCTCCTAGAAAAGAGGTCAGCAAGCCACAGAGCATGGGCCAAAATATAGCCCACTTCATGTCTTTGTAAATGAAATCTTACGGCAACATTGCCACACTCATTTGTTTACATATTGACAACACCTACTTTCACACTACAGTGACTGAATTTAGTACTTGTGATAGAGAGCATATGACTGTTTACTTTTTCTACTCATAACACTTCTGACACCCAATATGTGGGTATTTTTTCCCACACCAACCAATTCTCCAGCTCTCTAGACAGCACCTGGGTGTCCCACAATTCAGTTCCAATGCTAACTACCCAGAGTTAGTGCTGACTCTCAGGTAAGGGTTCAGTCGCACAAGTCTTCCCCTACTAGATGCCAGTTACAAGTCCCAGGCTGTTACCTGTGCTCTGACCCACAGGTTATAAAATTGGGGATTCCCACAAATCCCACCTCAAGTTCAATAATTTTCTATAATGGCTCAGAGAACTCAGGGAAACTCTTAGGTTTACTAGTTCATTATAAAGGATGTAATAAAGGACAGGGATGACAGCCAGATGAAGAGGTATATAGGATGAGATCTCTGAGGCTCCCAAAGGAGCTTCTGTCTGATGGAGCTGGGGTACACCACCCACCCAACATATGAATGTGTTCACCAACACAGAAGCTCTCCAAACCCTGTCGTTTAGAGACTTCTTTGGAGGTTTCATCATTTCGGTATGACTGATTATTAACTCACTCTCCAGCCGCGGAGGATGGGGGTGGGGATGAAAGTGCCAAGCTTCTAATCAGGCCCCCACCCTGAAGTTGCCCAGCCGCCAGTCTTCCCATTAGCATACAAAAGGCACCCTTACTAGTCCAGAGGTTCCAAGGATCTTAGAAGCTCCTGGGTCAGGAACCTGAGTCAAAGACCAAACAATAGAACCAAGGATGCTCCTAACACCCCTGTCACTCAGGAAATTACAAGAGTTCTAGAAGCTCTGTGCCAGCAACGGGGACAAAGACCAAATATATATCTTATTATGACACAGCCACAAGACCTAAAATATTTACTATCTGGTCCTTTACAGAAAAGGTTTGCTGACCCTCTGTCCTAAATGAATATGTGACAATTTATATGAATAGCTTGCAATATAGGTTTTACCACCAAAAAGAAGTCTGATGGTAGGTCTACTGTAAGATGATCAAAACACAACATCTGCTATCCAGAAATTGGGACAGACTGTTTCAAACAGTTGGTTTTTTAATTCATACACTTCATAGCCAATTCATTGAAAACTCAGCCTTGAACTTAAATACGAAGACATTTTTGCCAGTTACTTTCTCCAGGGGGTACTCAAGTTATAAAATAAAATCATCATTCTTTATTCACATAGTCTCAGACTAGCAAGAGTACACATTTGCCCAGTTGATTTAAATAATGAAAAATAACCGAAAAAAAAGCAACTCAGAGAGTTAATATAAAATCTCCATTTTGGGGGAGTGTGGATAAAATGAAGGTTCCTGTGGCCAGGATTCTCAGCCCAGGTCAGCTAGCTCACTACAGACGTGTGGCAATACATTGTTATTGACTCTATATAAAGAGCTCTGCCCAGTGCTCTCGGCAACACAGTGTCATGGCTGCAAGGCTGCAGGAGAGCAGAGCAGAGGCTGGAGTGGTGGCAGCACTGAGGACAGAGGCCCAGAGGCAGAGACCGGCTTGCTGCGTGCAGACTCGCTCTGAGTGGACGGGGTTCTAGTGATTGACCGGCCACCGTGGAAATAAAGTTGGTATAACCCTTTCACCCAAGAACATCCTACTGTCATTTCTTTGGTCACACTGAATCCATAGTGAACTTGCCCGGGGCTGAAACCCATTGGCAAGACAGGGAGGGAAATAGAAAAGAGTTGAGGAAAGAAAGAGGGATGAGATTTTTTTTTTCCTTACAGGAAAAAAAATACTGCTTCCAACTAATTTAAATAAATACTCATTAAATAGCATTTGACTATATAATAATGAGATAGACCTATAAGTTAGTGGTTTCTATTGCTCTAAAATCTCTTCTAGACACAAAATAACTGCTAAACATGCCCAATGAACAAAGTGGAACACAATTTACCTGTGAACTTAAGAAGGATGAAATGGAGACAGCCTGAGCCTCATTATAAGGTGCTGAACAAGGAGACCTTGGGAGGTTAATAAAGCATGTGCTGGGCTCATGACTATGAATAAAACCATCTCTAAAATCTTGGGCCCATGCATAAAAATCTGTCCTCTTTTGAGTCCAAATCTTTCTTTTTCATTTTACTTTCTTTTCCAAAGGTGTTTCTGTTTTACTGATGCAAGGCCATTGTTTAAGATAATTCTTGAGGCTGAGAGGAAAGGAAAATAAAGTCTGCAGCAACTTATTTATATAACCGACATACTGTCTAACACTCATTGTTTCAAGGTACGGCAGAAAGGGATTTGGGCTGGAAATCACAAGAAGTGATCTGAGTCTCACCTCCACCTCTGTCTAGCTGTGCGATCTTAGGCCGTTTGCCTGCAGTGCCTCAGGTTCCTCATCAGAAAAATGTGGATCACAAAAGAGGCCCCAGCTACCAGAATGCAAAGCTGTAGGAATACAGTGAGGTAGAAGAGAAAGAATAATTCTTTAAAAGTTAAAGGTTTAATACAAATTAGCATTTTCTCCCAGGAGCATATTTCCTGTATTTTCAATTCAATTTACCAAACATAAATTGAACATTTTCTTACCTTGAGTGTGCTGACAATCTTTAAATCAGAAACCCCCACTGGTTTGGATGCACCAAGATAAGCAACTGACTCCTGTCATCCCCCAGCGCTCATTTTCAAGTGGGGCTGGTTAAAGTTCTAACCTTCTGCAGGGAGGGTGTGAGGCTTCAGGGAAAACAGTGGGAAGAAGCTGGAAAGCAGAGAGCAGGACTTCCCAGCTCAGTCTCCCACCAATGGACCAGTGCAGCAGAGGTAACAATCTGGGACATTCTGGGACTGCTGTCATTGTCTTGTCAGTCCCAGGGAGCCACAGGCCTAGAATTGATATTTAAGGCTCCACTGATATATAAGGCAGAGCAAAAAATCACCACAGGTGATGCCACCCAGAGCCGGAAAGAGATAGGTCTGGACGGTATATTTTTACCCAATACCCAGCAACTAGTTGAACAGTATTTCCCTGGCCATTTCCTTATAATACTGTCACTTATATTTCTGCCAGTGTATTTCTTCACTCCCCACTTGTCATATTATGATGAATAATGATGACAAAAATTGACTTAAAATAGGGTAAAAGTCAAAGATCACTGCTGCTCCCTTGAAGTATATGGCAGTGAGGAAATAAAAAAAATCTGGCATATGGGCTTTACTGATAAAGCTTTGATGTAGGACCCATTACTACCAGTAGAATCCTGAGTTCATGACCAGATGAAGATGGGTTCTTGTCTAGTATGGGACCTATCTAGTTGAATCTTAGAGCTGAGTAACTGTTGGAAACCTTTGAACTTGCCAGCCATTCCTGAATGTCTCTGGTCCTTATCAGTTAGAACTGAGAAACAACCTTTTAGGGCTCAAGACCAGTAACAATGTCAGGAGAATATTTTTTCCAAGTCTCCCCTAATATGACTACTCCAATATTAATATCACAGTGGTGATCATATGCAAAACAAGAAAATATACATCACTGTGTGTAACAAGTGCCATTTTACACAGACATCCAGCACATTCTGAAAGCAGAAACTTACACAGAACCTTACTTAGAGAGTATGGCCAGCAGTCCTTCAGATAGCCACCATAGTGGATGAAGAAAAAGTGACAGAAATGGAAATTTTAGCCTTCAGCAAACTGGTACTATTCTCCTTCAGGCCACCAATATGCGTTATGATCAAAGTAAAGGCAATTTAAATTTGTTGGGCAGAATTTTTTCTCCCTAGCCTATGGGTAAGGCTGTTTTATTTGCTTGACCCTCTCTAGTCCTACAACTATTTATGGTCAGATATTACCAAACATGTGAAGAGCCACAGAACAAATTACATTTCTTTTAACCAAGAGTAGGGGAAATAAGTTAATTTCAAGGTATTTCTTGAGGTCAGATAACAAAATGCTCGTTTACCCAGGAAGAAAAATCACAGACTTCTCTTCCCAAAATTGTTAGGCCTGAAAGTAAAAGCAGCTGAATCTGTGAGTTGATGGAGTGAATCGCTGAGAGTGCAGCCTGCCGGGTGGGAAACCAATGGCAGGTCAGGCTGCCTTCAGAGCGCAGGCCATTGGTGATGCCCTTCACTGGGTGACGTGATGTGGGCGCCTGAGAGACGCCTCTGGACATCGTCGTTTCTCCTTCTAATGGGCCCAGGACAGAATACAGGTTGTCGATTCCTAGGTGGCTAACTTCTAGATCAGAGGTTCCCCAGCCTTAGTGGGCGTCAGAGTCGCCTGGAGGGCTTGTTAACGCACAGATTGCTGTGATAGCCCCCAGAGTTTCTGATTCAGGAGGTCTGGGGTAGAGCTGGTGATTTATTTGCATTTGTAAGGAGTTCTCTTGGTGGTGGTGCTGGTGGGCTGGGTCACCCTTTGAGAGTCGCTGTCCTAGATCAAGGTAAAGAAAGGATAAACAAAATTCTCTATTTCCTATCAAATTGTATTTAAGTAGCAGATGACCAGATACACTACTGAAGAACAACCACAAGTCCTACTGATAAAGCTCAGAGTTTGCCTTGGCATTTTGAGAGACTCTCACATTACTGGGAACCACATAACAAGAAAAACGCCCTGTAAGGGCTGAGAGATTGGTGGACCCAAAGCTAACAGGGTGACCTTGAAAGGAAACTCTGGTCCTGCGTCCTCAAAACTCAATCTGATTACCATAGTCTGAAGTGGCTTGACTTGGAGCCCTACCCAAGTTCAGACTCACAAACCCAGAAGTCCATACAAATCTCACCCATGCCAGATTCTGGAGCAGAGCACCCAATGAGTGATGTCCTCAGACTGCTGACAATGACTTCTGAGCCATGACCTTAGGCATATCAAGATGATCTCAGCACACTTGTTCTGAAGTGATTCACAGACCAAGAGCAGATGCCTTTAAATATCCCCAAGTAATCCAGCCCTCCTTCATGCTATGCTGAAAAGCTTTAACAGGCTTTCCTCTGGGATGGGCCAAAGATATGGGGGAAAATCCCCCACACAGCATGTTATAGCCTACAAATCAATTTTTCATGTATTGTCATTTGAATCTCATAATTGTGCCAGGGTATTAGCATCTTTCCCATTTTACAGATGAGGAAAGGGAAATCAGTAGAGTTTGCCCAAGGTCAAAGACTGGAGATTCAAACCCAGGCTGTTCAAGCTCATGAATGATGCCACACTGCCTCTCAGAGGCCATGGAACAAATGTACACCAGCAGCCCTAGAAACAAAAGTCAGGAGGACAACCAAGAAAACTAATTAAAATTCTTTATGCCAAGTAAAGTGGCAAGTGAATGAGGCAAAGGACAAGTTGTCCTTTGGCCTGCAAATGATGGAGAAGCAAATAAAAACTATAAAATTGGATGGCTTTTTACAAAGGACATTAACACAGTGATTTCACAATAACTAAGTAACTTTCTCCAGGTCACACTCCAGGTTCTTATATAAATTATCCTGAGGGATGTTTAAGCAGACACCTCACTTGCCGCTACTTCCATAGACATATTTTAATACTTTATTTTGTGATGGTTTTTATTTTAGGATTTTTCTAGGAAGAATCAATATCATAGGAACTAAAAACTGCTTTGTTAGACCTGGTCAATTTCTGTAACCCAGGGATGCTGAGAATGCTTCTTGAGACAGTTTTTAAATATGTATTCATGAAGATGCACTTTTCTCATCAGGTTATTCAGCTCCTCCCTTCCTCTCTCTCTCATGTCCTGGGTCAGAGCCAGGCCTAGAAAAAACTGACAAATAGAAGTTTATTTTCAGCACCACCTCCTCATTCCTAATTTCTCCTCTGCCCATCTTCCTATGTAAATCTCAAGTACTTCTTCCTACCTCCCTTCACCCAAGGACTCAGTTTTCTTTCCTTCCCAAACAAAATCTGCCCTCCAGAAAGGATATGATCAAATTTTTCACACTTCAGACCAATCCCAACTTTGGCTGTATATTAAAATCACTTAAAAAAAAAAATATATATATATATATATATACTAGATGGGTGGGAAGGGAGGGATAAGAGGGAAAAGGGGCATTACGATTAGTAGACGTAATGTTGGGGGGCATGGGGAGGGCTGTACAACTCAGAGAAGACAAGTAGTGACTCTAGCATCTCACTACCCTGATGGACAGTGACTGTAATGGGGTTGGTGGGGGGGACCTGATGAAGGGGTAGTTTAATCACCATAATATTGCACATGTAATTGTAGATTAATGATACCAAAATAAATTAAAATATATATACTAAGTATACAAAATATGCCTAGGCTCCACCCTAGATCAATTGAATCAGAATCTCTAACAGCGGAGCTCCGGCTTCACTATATAAGCATTAATGGGAAGGCTTATTTTATTACCTTTCCTGGAGATGCTTTGTATTTTATATCATAACAAGCCTTAGTAGTGGTATTTTCAGGCAGCTCATGAAATTGATGCACAGTAGAGGAAGAATTAGAGGGAGAGAAGCCCCCTGTTTTGTAGGCCTATATTCTGTCCGTCATCTCCCTAGTGGGCTTTGTCAGACTGGTCAACAGACACGTGCATTTGGCTCAGGATTGTTCTGTCTTAGGGTTTGCCTCTCAGACACACCACCCCCTGCCCAGTGTTGATGTCACCTGTACTTGACTTCATTTCTCTCTATCTTTTCTCCACGATGTCAGATTATTTTCCTTTGTAGGCCAGATAAAATTCCTGCCCATGATTTCCAGCATCCAGCCAAGGGAGTAGAGGCCCCTGATTTATTTAATATGGTAAATGCTGTGGCAATGGTCCCCAGGTCCTCCCATAGAGATGGATTACAGCTGGCAGTCTCTTTCTGGACTCTCTCATGGGGTAGCCATTTGGTAGGATCACTGAGAAAGCAGGGTCTGGTTCTCAGCTTTTTTCTTGTTGCACCTGAGTGAACAGGCCTCGTTGAGGTGGTTTATACTAATCTACAACACAAGTCATAACCCCAATGTGCTCAAATATTATTGAGGTATTTGATTGCTAAGTGGACTATTACTATTGGCCAGCCTACACCTTAGCTTAGGAAATAATTAAGATCAAGGGTTTTCTTAGTGAGAATACAGGTAGAACAAAAGTACATAATAAAGAAGTGCTTCCACAAAATACTTTCTGAGGTCCCATCTGGGAATTCTAGAAAACCAGCAATTCCTACTCTTCTCTTTGCCTTTGAAACAAAGGGCTGCTTTCTGAGTGTTAGACTTTAGGAATGGCAGAGGGATCAGGCCAAGAGGATACATATGCTGACAGGATATTGCCAAAGAGAGTCAGTTACCTGATGTCTGATGTAGTCTCTTCAACCAGCCCAGTGGTTCTCACATTCTTCTGCACATTGGTATCGCCTGGAAGCTTTAAAAAATCCTGATACCTAGGCCACACCCCAGACCAATGAGATCAGTGTCCTCAGGGGTGGAGTCCAGGGTATCACTCTACTGAGGGTTCTAAACAGAAATGTGTTGCAAGTGAACTCAGGTTATTTTTTTAAACTCCTATAGGGTGATTCCATAGAAAAGCCAAATTTGTGCACCACTGAACTATATCTGCTAAACCAATAAGCATATCCACAGTTAGATTCCGTTCTTCCTCAGACAAAACTGGAAACAGATCCCTACTCCCCTTGTCTGTCTGCCATCCTGTTTATGAGGGTTCAGGGTAAGGAAAGTCTCTATTTACATTTATATTTATTTATATTTACATGCCAGACACTGAAGAGGCCTTTACATTTGTTGTCTCATTCGTTCTGAACATGAACCGCACATACCAGTCCACAGGCCTTGAGCTTCCTGAAAACATGTGCATCAACCATAGACCTCCACAGGTCCTTAATAAGAAACTCTGAAATTGGGTGCTGGGAGTTTGAAGATTTTTTAGACTCCCCAAATGAGTTAACTCCAAACTAAGGTTGAGAATCACTGAGATATGTAGATCATATCTGGAACTTGTGACATCTTGTGGCACTTGTCATAATCATATCAATCTTTAGACAGAGCCAGATTATGGGGTGGACCAACCAGACAAAAATACCTGTGGTACCAATATATTAGAAGTGCTAAAAATAACACAGAATGTGTCGCCAGTGAACTCTGGTCTCTCTATATAACTTCTAACAAAAAGCAAAGCATAACACGGTTCCATTTCTACTGAAGTGGAAGAAATTAAAAGAGAGAAAAGAAATGAAGAGAAGAGAAAAGAAAAAAGAAGATAGAATATTCTAGACAATGTTGACCCCTTCTCACTAACCATTGTTGAACAATTATTTTCAATATCCACAGTGCTCACATATGTCAATTTAGGCCTAACTTCATGTCATGTTTTTACTAATGCTATTTGGCTTGGTTGATATGATAAAAATAACAAAGCCAGCAGCACTGCCATTTACTGAGCACTTTCTATATATCTGGTGCTATCTTACTATAACTTCTCACTTCTTACTAAAACTCCTCCTGTATATGGAGAGTATCCATTCATTCATTCATTCATTCACTCAACAAGTACTGACTGCCTGCTGCAGAAAAAGGCAGTATTTGAACATGGTAAGTACGCAGACTTCGAAAGGGCACAGAATGAACTTGAGTCCCTGCCCTCGAGCTACTGGTTGTATGCCTCTGGACGTATTTACTCCTTCTAAGCCTCAGAGTTTCCTCTTTTGTAAAATAAGGATAATATCCTTATAAATGATGACTTGTTAAAGCACTGAGCACAATGTCTGAAAACTATTCAGTAAGAGTAATAAACATCAGAGACTATTATTGCCACAATGTGTACTGCCTGTTCTACTAAACTGGGTGCTGGACAGTTATCTCATGTGCAAATTCACCCATCCATTTATTTATTCATCTATTACAGTCAGTAAAAAAAATCATTTTTTAATACTGTGCTAGGCTGTGGGATCTGACAGGTAAGTGGGAGACGGACAGTAAATAGTGATGAGAGCTGCAGTGGGGCGTGTGTGTGAAGCGCCCTGGCCGCAGGGAGGGAAGGGCCAGGGACCTTGCTAAGGGCAGTAGGCAGATTTCACGGCACAGGGGACATTCAAACAGCCTCTTAAGGGAAGAGTGCAGCCAGTGACACAAGGGTGGGAGGTATGTAGGGGAAGAGTATGCCAGGCAGAGAGAAAACCATGTGACAGGACAGGTTTCTGGGATGATGGCCATTGCTGACTGGAGAGGAAGTCCTTGACTTTTCCCTGGATTTGGCATTCTGAGGGGCTGGGATTTCATTTCTGAGCCTGTAGACTTAGGTTTACCTACTACTCAGAAAATCCTCATTAAGATTTGATGAGTTACCTATGCTATTCTTGTGAATACATTGAGAAAAGCTGTAGGCAGGTAGTGTTTTCATTTTTGCAATCACTCAATCATTTACTGGCAAGAAACCGCAAGTCCAAAAGCAAAGAGGAAATTTGGGTTTAATAACTGTTTGCAATGGATATTCCAATATGATTTTCTCACTATTTTCCTATCACTTGGATTTATTTTATTAGTCTTTAAATATCAAACATATGATTCTGCAGCAAAAATGGGCTTTTGAAATGTTAACAGAAAGAGGTATTATCAACATTCACTTATTAGGTTGGAATATATTCGAAACACAAAGGATCCCATCACTGAGGTTTCTATGGGGAAAAAACTCTGCTGATACAGCTACAAATCAGACCAATCCTGCAGCACGTTGAGTTGCTCGGTCCTGCTCCAGAGGCTGCAGGGGAACCCTTTCTGAACACTGCCATGTTCCCTGCTGCCAGGATGTATGCTGGGAAACATATTTCAGCCCTTAAATCTATACCTTTGCAATAGAATGAGATAAGGGGGGAAGGCTGATGACTATACACAGCAGTGATTGTCTCTGAAAATTGAGATTGAAAGTAATATTTACTTTATTTTTATACTTTTCTGTATTTTCCAAATTTTGGGGTAATGAGTTCATTTCACTTCTTAAAATTTTTCCCAAAATTATGTAATTAAAAACATCATAATGAGAACACAGGTCAAACACTAAATCACTTGAGCTCCACACTTAGCTCTCTCTCACTGCTCATAAGCCCATTTTTGCTTTGTTTAATACAACTGTGACAGAGACATTAATGTTAGTGCTCAAACGCCTCAGTGAAAATCACTATTGTTACTATTGTAAAGTTCATCTGTTCCATTCCTGCCCATTTTCTTCTCTTACATTTTGTTTCAGAATGTATGACTTAGTTATATTTTAATACTATGTGCTTTTACATCAACTTACTGTCACAACTGATAAGACAATTGGAATTCAATAGCTACACATTCATCTATTACTTACAAAAGCTTTGCTAGAAGTCTTGTACTAGGAGCAGGAGGTTTGGAGGTAATTTGCTAAAATTTCTCCCAAAAATTTATAACAAACTACATGAAGCCAGTAATGACAACATTTTAATCATTTGTAAATACCAATGGCTAATATTATACTTTAAGAATCAAATGAAGATTAATATAATCTTACAAACTGCTTCTTTTCTGAAGAAATTAAATTATAAGGGAAAAAACGTCATCTCCTGGTCATAGTCTTACACAACAAGAAATATTTTAATTGTAAGTGTGCCTTTTAAAGCCTTTAAATTTCAAAAAGATGAGGAGGAGGTCAGATCCTGGGTACTTACTAATCTGTAAATAGAGTACCAGGCCAGGAATCAATTCTGAAATGTGGCATCAATTGCACAGACTTCCACTTCATTTTAGTTGAATAAAAGCCCTACTAGATACGCAAATAACATCAAACTTGCCAGATTAAAGAGAGGCCCCTCATACTCTAAATCATGATTGTCAATCATAACCCAGGATTAAGGGATATATTTTAGAAACCCAAAAGCAAGCGCTTCCTTTTAACTTCTGCCTACTGCGCATTTTGGATTATCGCCCAGAAATAGTATTACTTGAAACAAGACTGCCTCCCTCCTACCATCCATGAGAAGTGCATTGTTACCATCTGCTGTTGTCTATTTGGAATAAAACTCAGCGAGGCATGCAGCTTAATGTTCAGAGCCCCTCAGCAGATTACGCTTGTGTTTAGAATGAAGCTTCATATTTAAATGGAGCTGATTTTCGGTTTAGTCAGTATTTCTCAACATTGCTCTCCTCCTCACCAAAAAGAAGCAAATTAGTCTAAGAATTAAGACAACCACACCATATTCACGTTGTAAAGTGGAAACTTCCTTTAAACTCTGCAGTGACCAATGAAGCTTTACTTGTAAACTCTCCAGGTTTATTCAGGTGAATAATTTCCCATTTTGGATTTTCTCATTAGCATTACCTTCTCCAGACATCCATATTAGAAAAATTCTTTTAAAAGCATGTGTTCTTAGTGAATAATACCCCAAAGATGTAATCATCAATATATTATATATATCTATATCTATATCTAGATATAGATATACATATACATATATAACAGAACTTTTTTTAAAGGTTACAATAGGTCTAAGAAGAATAGATTTTGTTAAGTTGTATGAAAGAGATGAGCAAATAATATCTATAAAGTATTCACAAGAAACTAATAACAGGTTTCTTCATGTAGGGGAGGAGGCAGACTGGGAATCAAGTGGGAAAGACATGTACTTGTATATATTCTTCTGTGCTTTTAATTTTGAACATGTAAATATATTAAACCTTTTTTAGTAATAACTAAAATGCAGTTATTAAAATTGTGAAAAAGAAAATATATATTGGTTCTTTAAATTTAGAACAAACCACATTCTAGGAGTAGTCTCACTGAGAAATAACCTTTTAATAAGATTATTAAGACAAAGTGTTTATGAAATAAAGTTCAGTGTTCTATTAAAATGCTAACAAAACACTGAATTACAACCCAACAGGTTGCTTCATTGAATTCATTCATCCACTCCTGGCAAAGACATTCCAAATTTGAACTTAATTAATATTCCTTCTCCTGGTTTCCATAGTTTCTTTTTAACATAAGAACCAGCAAAAACTGGCAGTAACTTGACCCATATTCTCAATAATAACCCCCTCTGGCTGTCAATATGTATGCAAAGGAAATTTTTTTCATACTCAGAAAAACTGCCATTTTCACATTTTTTGTTTAAAAATATGCTGGTTTAACATTTTGTTTCTCCCTCTTTCTTATTTTGTGGATGCAGTTTGACATACTTAACTCTTTTCCTGCCTGTGGTTCACACAACACTCAGATGAAAAATAAATGCTGAGAAAAGTGCTGCCATTTTGGATCCAAACAATTCTACCTTCCCACGACCTCAAAACTGCAGTGGTTTCAGAAATTGGGGCCTGACAATTAAGCGTTCTGGTAGAAACCATACCATGGCTTGAAGTTTAGCTCCATGCAGAAGATTCTTTTGTTTCCATTCTGTTTTAACACCTGGCCACTGTAAACAAAGGAATGAACTGGTAAAATCCATCTATATGAGTAAATAGCATGTGGGTCCCCTAAAGTGGTTCATTTGGCCACAACGAATCACTATATTCCACACATTTTCTCTAAGACTAGGTATTTTCCTCTAGCCCAAAGTGGGTCAACTCAGGGTCAGACCTACTCTTGTGCCTTCTCAGATCTCTGCCTTGTATCCCTTGGATCCAGGCTTGTCCTTGCTGAGCTGACTGCTTTCGGGGAGTCGCAGTCTCTGGCAGTAAGCTGTTGGGCTGTAGCAGCTGACCCAAACACCTCTGTGTCCACTTAATTTTAGCCTAGAATGTCCACATCTTTTGCCATGATGCTGTTGCTATTTTTCAAGTTTTGCTCTTATTTTTCATTTACCTGCTTCATTTCTGCTTTTGCATGTTTTTCACTGCTGGTGAAAATATTTCTGTTGACTGAATGTGTCTGTTGTGTATACAATATGATTTACAACCTTATTGACCTGAAATAAGCTCCATTTCCCCTGGTTTGCACAAATCAGGCCTGGACCACTCATCACATCAGCCCCTGTCATCCCTGCTTGTTGCTCCTTGCATTCATATCCCTTTGGCCATCAGTGTCAAAGGTACATATGTAGACTCCACCCCAGAGGCCAGAGGGTCACTGACCTCTCTGGCTACTTCTCTTTGGTCTTGCTGACAACCATTATCCCCACAAGTAACCACACAGAGAACTCTGTTCTCATGGCCAGTACACACCTTGTCTTGTACCCTACTACTCTAACTTTGAGACTCACTGATCCCCGTTTTTCCCTGAAAGGGATTATTTATTCAATCCCAGTGAGTTTGAGTGAGAAGAATAAATTAGTAAACAAAGGACAGCTAGGAATATAACGTGCCAGGAAACAATAGACTATTTTGTTTCTAGTTGTATGTTTCTACAAAACTTTCTCCCTTCTTCAAAGTCAAAAGACAAAAATGCTGATTTTTAATATGTAAAAGATGTGCTTTGCACTGAAACTGCTGTCCCCCAAGAAAAGTCCTAGGAGTAAACTGAAATAGAATTTTAATTCAAATAAATTAAAAAATAAATGTGTTAACCCTAAGTAGAAAATATCTATGTAATATTACTGAAGGACATAAAACCAGGGAGAAAAGTATACTCTTTTTGGATGGAAAGAACTTAATATTTCCAAAAATGCCAGTTCTCCCCAAATTAATATATAAATGCAGTGCAGTTTCAGTTAGAATCTCTGCAGACAGCAGACATACAAATTATGCATTTTTCCTCTGCTTATACACATACTCCATGTTCCAACAGACTTCACTTAAAAAACATAAAGTTCGAAGAAAACTTATTAAGAATTTCAAGGTCATGTTAGTCAAGCATTAAACCAAGTGCATGCAGTCCCTTCTGAGCATGGGCCTTGGGCAGCTGTACAGATTACACACATATGAAGTTGATCCTGCCATCCTGACCACCATATTTCAAGTGGAAACTTTTCCCTGCCAAGACTTCTTTTTCTCTATTTCCTGATTTTTTTCCCCAAAAGCACTTTCCACCTTCTAATGTAGAATTTACTTGTTAAGTGTATTGACTGGCTTCTGCTGCTAAAATGCAAAATCTGGGACTTTGTTCACTGATGTATCCCATGTGCCTAAAACAATGCCTGGCATATAGTAGCTGTTCAGTAAATATTTATTGAATTGAGTGAATGATAAACTAAACCCTCTAGTGCTGATAGGGCCTCTATCCCAGGCTAATAAAAGTCTATGAGTAGAGTTTTGTGGTGTTTCCTCACTGGAAATGTGCTGCATCAGTTTCTGAACTTGGGGCACTCTTCCAGGAAGAGCAGAGACACTGGGACCTCTCCACTCAGACACTTGTATTGCTGTTCATTTGCCCATTTGTTAATTGGATAAAAGTAACCTTTAAATAGGTCCAAGTTGTCCCTACTGCCCTTATTTGAACCTGGACCAGGCTTTGGGTCTGGTCTAGCTAACATGTAGATAACGTTATTACCAAATGGCCTGTGAATTCTTACCCACCGGCTCTAAATAACAAAGGAAAGGCTCATTCCCTAAGCTTTTTGTGTTGGTTCGGGAATTTCCAGCCTCTGCTTATGCTACGAAGGACCACATCAGTGTATAACCTGCTGCATATGTAAGCATGAGAAGTATGGATTTCTTGAGTGAGAACAAATTTGAGAAGCTACACCGATCAAAATCCATGGCATGATTATTAACAAAATTGAGCTCTGAGCAGAATTATTGGGATTTTTCACCTTTTAAATGTTTGATTTGTTTGTTCTGTGGAATGATTGACTTCTTGGGGGTTGCTGGATATTTGGATTTCTGGTGGTAGATAAATCGATATTCTGAGACATATTCTTTCGGGAAAATTATCCAAGATAGGCCTTTTGTTACACGAAATTAAGAGTTCATCTGTTGATTTTAGAGAAACGTGTGAAGTCATCAGATATAATCTGAACAGCTTATTTTCCAATAAATGTAACATCATGGTTGAAGGGTACAGGTACCAACGTCTGCTTGCCTGTGTTCAATCCTGGCTTTACCCTCCACTACCTGGCTAGATTTACAATGGATTTCTCTATGCCTCAACTCTTTCCTCCATAAAATGATACTGACAATATTAGTATCTACCTCATAGGGTTTTTGGATAGTTGAATGTAAAATCATTAAAATAACATCTGGCACAAAGTAGATGTTCCATGAGTATTAGCTATTATCATTAGTAGTTCTGTTTAGTAACTACATTTGGTGTTGGCTAGGCTGGGGTCTTAAAGCACTGGAGAAATGCTTTCCTATATGTAGATTTAGATAGCACTTCCGGTGTTCCTACATAGTGCTATTAAAATGAAGTAACTTGGGCTTTGAGAAATCCACTCTACTGTGACTGACCTTCTAGTCCTTTTCTCAATCATTTTAAGGCAGAAAAATGAATGGGCCTTGGAATCAGGTGTGTGGGGGTGAGGCAAAAAGAGCCTCTTTGAGTCTGGATTTGGAGCATGAAAGTTCTTGGAGAGTTTTGTTGATGGGCTTTAAATTGGCCTCAACATCTGGGAGCTTGATAGAAACTCCACAGGGTCCCTGATATTGAATCCAGGGCACATAAACCTGAGAAAAATCACTGCCAATGGCAGAGTAAATCACTTTGAAGCTGTTCTTTGGATATTCCCCCAAGCATGCAAAGTTTTATTAACCACTGTGATCTTAGGTTTGGGGGGAATTCATAGTGTTGGAATGGAGTTGTTAGAATTTCAGTATTTTTTTTTAAATAGACTTTTTATAGACAAAGCTTGTAAAGCAGTACACTATACTACATTTATAGTTATAGATTGTATATGTCTATAATGTTTGTAGCATTTATAGCATGTATACATTACTTTAGAAATGAAAGAAGAGAAAAAATACATATACATTAGCATTTTAATCCATCTACACAGGAATTAATTACTATGGTAGGTCTTATCCTTTGAGGTCAGTTGATGTTAATCCACAAAGCGCGTAAGCTAGGAGTTGTATTATTTGGAAAGTTTTAAAAATGTGTCTCTGGACTCCACAGTATTTTTAACAGCACCAGTAATGACTATGAATTCCAAACTAAAGTAGTTCTGTTTCATTGAATTACTTCCTCTTAAATAACCTTTTTATTGGAATATAAAGTCATAAAAGTGTACAAATTGCAAATGTACTTCTCTATGAATCATAAACTGAACATACTCAGGTAACTTGTCCAGATCAAGAAATACAACACCCAGAAGCTATGCTCTTGAGATTTTAACTCTCCTCAGACACTACCTTTCCTTCTCCTCCAAGGAAGGACTAGAATTGCTGGGTAAGCACATTCAGTAGAAAATAGCAAATAGTTATCCAAACAGTAATTTATCTGTTCCCACCAGAATGTATACGAATTCCATTTGCTTCACATTTGCCAATGTGTGGGACTGTCAGGGCTGCTTAATTTTTCCCATTCTGGGGAATGTGTGATGGTATCTCATGGTGATTTGATTTATTTATTTCTTGAAATATTGTTGATATATATTATAATGGTTTCAGGTGTACAACATAATGATTCAACAATTATATACATAGTGAAAGGCTCACCATGTAAGTGTAGTTACCAACTGTCACCCCACAAACATATTACAACATTATTGACTATATTCCTGATGCTGTACTTTTCCATCAACAAAACAAAAAGGCAAGCTACCGAATGGGAGAATATATTTGCCAATGATATATCCAACAGGGGTTGACATCCAAAAATATAAAGAACTCATACAACTCAATACCCAAAACCCAAATAATCTAATCATGTGGTTTTAATTTGTAGTTCACTGATAACCAGTAAGGTTGGGCACATTTTCTTGTCTATTGGGCATTGGATATCTTCTTTTGTGGGTTATGTTTCAAATCTTTTGCCATTTTCCTATTGGAATGTTTTTTTCTTAATGATTGGTAGGACTTCTTCATATATTTTGGATATAAATATTTTGTCAGTTATGCATATTGTCTACTCTTTTCTTCTTAATTTAACCCCCCCCAACAAATTTCTTCTAGAATCTTCATGCATTTAAATCCAGTTACACAACCTCTAGACTCCAGAGATTCAGAAGTTCTTTTTGTCTGACCCCCTTACTCCTGATTTGAAGTCCATTTTCTGCCTTAGCATGATTAGGAATTCCTAATTTTAATATAACCCGACTTAATTGTTTGTAACTTAGGATATTTGTGCTTTTATCATCCTGAAGATTTTGCCTGTTTTCTTCTGGAAGCTTTATTATCTTTCTTATTTGGGTACATAATGCACCTAGAATTTAACTTTTGTGTATGGCATTATTGAGGGGATCAATTCATATATGTATACACTACTCCTTAGCACCAATTTTATCATAAATCAAGTATCCATGTATGTGTCAGTCTATTTCTGGATGCTCTATTCTGCTCTACTGTTCTATTTTTTATCCTTTTGTCAGTATCACACTGTCTTAATGTAATTTTGTAGTTAAGTGTTGGTATCTAGTGGTGAAAGTCCTACAACTTTTTCTTAAGAATATCTTGGTTATTATTGATCCTTTGCATTTCTATATGAATTTAGAATCAGCATGCCAATTTCCACAACAAACCAGCTGAGATTTTGAATAGGATTTTATTAAATCTGTAAATCACTTTGTGGCAAAATGATTTACAATATTCTATCTTCTGATCAATGCATATGGTTTTGATTCCTTTACTCAAATATTATTTTATAGTATTATCCATGAATGTCTTGCATGTCTTTCAATAGCTTTCTTGGGTATTTGATGTGTTTTTGTAGTAGGATTCACTATTTCTAATAGATATAGAATTGTTTGTATTTTTTATTTTATTTTATATCAGTACTTAAAAAATTTTTTTTTGAAGTATAACCACTTAGTTTTTAAATTAAGTTTACTGGCAAAGAATTGCTCATATTAACCTTTTGTTTTTTCTTTTTTTAAATTGATGTATAAATGACATATTAGTTTCAGGTGTACAATATAGTGATTTGTCAGTTCTATACACTACAAATGCTCACATGATAAAGTGTAGCATCTGCCACCATACAAATTTATTACAACATTAACTGTATTCCCTATGCTGTACTTTTCATCTATAACTCATTTATAACCAGAAGTTTGTACTTCTTAATCCACCTATTTCCCCTACCCCCCGCCCCTCTCCCCACTGGCAACCATAGGTTTGTTCTCTGCATTTATGTTTTTTTTAATATATACATATTCCATAAGTAAGTGAAATAATATGGTATTCATCTTTCTCTGACTTATTTCACTTAGGTCCACCATGTTGTTGTGAATGGCAAAGATTTTTTTTTATGTCTGAGTAGTTTTTGTTTATGTGTGTGTGTGTATATATATATATATGTATATATACACACACACACATATACATTATATATATATATACACACACACACACACACATATACACACATTTTCTTTATCCATTCATCTATCAATGGACATATAGGTTGCTTCCATATCTTGGCCATTGTAAATAATGTTGCAATAAACATAGAGAGCATATATCTTTCAAATTAGTGTTTTGATTTCCTTCAGGTAAATATCTGGAAGTTGAATTACTGGATCATATGGTATTCCAATTCTTAATTTTTTGAGGAACCTCAATAACTGTTTTCCATAGTGGCTGCACCAATTCACATTCCCAACTTGTTTTCTTTTCAGTGTCAGTAGAACATATACAGAAGTTCTCCTCTTTTTCCCTGATACTGATTGTGTTTTCTCTTTTTTCCTGGTGGCTTGCAGAGGTTCTTCAGTTTCCTTAGTCTTTACAAAAAGACACAAATTTTGTTTTGAATTTTCTCTATAATTTTGTTATTCTCCTTCCTTTCCTGTTTAATGTGATGCTTCATTCCTACTTTTTGAAATGGATATTTAAATGATTGTTTTCAGCTTTCCTTCCTAATATATTCATTTAAGATTTTATATTTTTTATTTTTTAAAGTAAAATCTTATTTATTTATATTAAGGTATTATTGATATATAGTCTTATGCTCAGGTTTCACATGAGCAACCTTGTGGCTGCTACATTCCCCCAATTATCAAGTCCCCACCACATACCCTATTACAGTCACTGTCCATGAACATAGTATAAACATAAGAGTCACTACTTGTCTTCTCTGTGCTATACTGCCTTCCCCGAGCACCCCTATATTATGTCTGCTAATCATAATGCCCCTTAATCCCCTTACCCCTCGCTTCCCACCCACCCTCTCAAACACCTTTCCCTTTGGTAACCGCTACTCCATTCTTGGGTTCTGTGAGTCTGCTGCTGTTTTGTTCCTTCAGTTTATGCTTTGTTGTTACACTCCACAGATGAGTGAAATCATTTGGTACTTGTCTTTCTCTGCCTGGCTTATTTCACTGAGCATAATACCGCCTAGCTCCATCCATGATTTTGCACATGGTAGGATTTGTTTTCTTCTTATGGCTGAATAATATTCCATTGTGTATATCTCCACATCTTCTTTATCCATTCATCTACTGATGGACACTTAGGATGCTTCCATATCTTGGCTATTGTAAATAGTGCTGCAATAAAACATAGGGGTGCATATATCTTTTTGAATCTGAGAAGTTGTATTCTTTGGGTAAATTCCAAGGAGTGGGATTCCCGGGTCAAATGGTATTTCTATTTTTGGTTTTATGTGGAGCCTCCATACTGCTTTTCACAATGGCTGAACTAATTTGCATTCCCACCAGCAGTATAGGAGGTTTCCCAATTCTCCACATCCTCGCCAGCATTTGTTGTTTGTGTTTTAGATGTTGGCATTCCTAACTGGTATGAGGTGATATCTCATTGTGGTTTTAATTTGCATTTCTCTGATGATTAGCGATTTGGAGCATCTTTTCATGTGCCTGTTGGCCATCTGAATTTCTTCTTTGGAGAAGTGTCTGTTCAGACCCTCTGCCCATTTTTTAATCAGGTTATTTGCTTTTTGGATATTGAGGCATGTGAGCTTCTTATGTATTTTGGATGTCAACCACTTCTCGGATATGTCATTTGTTCTACTGATGTTGTTGTTTGCTGTACAGAAGGTTTTTGGTTTGATATAGTCCCACCTGTTCATTTTTGCTTTTGTTTCCCTTGCCCGAGGAGATATGTTCATGAAAAAGTTGCTTATGTTTATATTCAAGAGAGTTTTGCCTATGTTTTCTTCTAAGAGTTTTATGGTTTCATGACTTACATTCAGGTCTTTGATCCATTTCAAGTTAGTTTTGTGTATGGAGTTAGACAGTGATCCAGTTTCATTCTCTTACATATAGCTGTCCAGTTTTGCCAACACCAGCTGTTGAAGAGGCTGTCAAAACCATTGTACGTCCATGGCTCCTTTATCACATATTAATTGGCCATATATGTGTGGGTTTGTATCTGGGCTCTCTATTCTGTTCCATTGATCTATGGGTCTGTTCTTGTACCAATACCAAATTGTCTTGATTATTATGGCTTTGTACTACAGCTTGAAGTTGGGGAGCGTAATCTCCCCTGCTTTATTTTTCCTTCCCAGTATTGCTTTGGCTATTCAGGGTCTTTTGTGGTTCAAAATGAATTTTAGAACTATTTGTTCCAGTTCATTGATTGCTGTCGGTATTTTGATAAGGATTGCATTGAATCTGTAGTTTACTTTAGGCAGGATGGCCATTTTGACAATATTAATTCTTCCTACCCAAGTGCATGGGATGAATTTCCATTTCTTAGTGTCCTCTTTAAATTCTCTCTAGAGTGCCTAATAGTTTTCAGGGTATAGGTCTTTCACTTCCTTGGTTAGGTTTATTCCTAGGTATTTTATTCTTTTTGATAAAATTGTGAATGGAATTGTTTTCCTGATTTCTCTTTCTGCTAGTTCATCGTTAGTGTATAGGAAGGCAACAGATTTCTGGGTATTAATTTTGTATCCTTCAACTTCACTGAATTCACATATTAGTTCTAGTAGTTTTTAAGTGGATTCTTTAGGGTTTTGTATGTACAATATCATGTCATCTGCAAACAGTGACAGTTTGACTTCGTCCTTACCAATCTGGATGCCTTTTATTTCTTTGTGTTGTCTGATTGCTGTGGCTAGGACCTCCAATACTATGTTGAATAAAAGAGGGGAGAATGGGCATCCTTGTCTTGTTTCCGATCTTAGAGGAAAAGCTTTCAGCTTTTCACTGTTAAGTATGATGTTGGCTGTGGGTTTGTCATATATGGCCTTTATTATGTTGAGATACTTGCCCTGTGTACCCATTTGTTGAGAGATTTTATCATATATGGATGTTGAATTTTGTCAAATGCTTTTTCAGCATCCATGGAGATGATCATGTGATTTTTGCCCTACTTTTTATTGATATAGTGGATGATGTGATTGGATTTTCATATGTTGTACCATCCTGCATCCCTAGGATGAATTCCACTTGATCATGATATATGATCGTCTGAATGTATTTTTGAATTCAGTTTGCTTATATTTTGTTGAGTAGTTTTGCATCTGTGTTCATTAGGGATATTGGTCTGTAATTTTCTTTTTTTGTGGTGCCTTTGCCTGGTTTTGGTATTAGAAGGATGCTGGCTTCATAGAATAAGTTTGGAAGTATTCCCGCCTCTTCGATTTTCTGGAAAACTTTACAAATAGGTATTAGGTCTTCTCTAAATGTCTGATAAAATTCAGTAGTGAAACCATCTGGTACAGAGGTTTGGTTCTTGGGTAGTTTTTTGATTATCAATTCAATTTCACTGCTGGTAATTGGTCTGTTTAGATTTTCTGTTTCTTCCTTGATTAGTCTTGGAAGGTTGTATTTTTCTAGAAAGTCGTCCATTTCTTCTAGGTTATCCAATTTGTTACCATATAATTTTTCGTAGTACTGTCTCATAATTCTTTGTATTTCTGTGGTGTCCATAGTGATTTTTCCTTTCTCATTTCTAATTTTGTTTATGTGAGTAGATTCTCCCTTTTCTTAATAAGTCTTGGTAGAGGTTTATCTATTTTCGTTTCTCAAAGAACCAGCTCTTGGTTTCATTAATTTTTTTCTATTGTTTTAGTCTTCTCAATTGTATTTATTTGTTCTCTGATCTCTATTATGTTCCTCCATCTACTGACTTGGGCCTCATTTGTTCTTCTTTTTCCACTTTCAATAATTGTGAATTTAGACTATTCATTTGGGATTGTTCTTCCTTCTTTAAATAGGCTTGGATAGCCTTATACTTTCCTCTTAGAACTGCCTTCACTGCATCCCACAGAAGTTGGGGCATTGAGCTGTTGTTTTCATTTGTGTCCATATATTGCTTGATCTCTGTTTTAATTTGGTCATTGATCCATTGATTATTTAGGAGCATGTTGTTAAGCCTCCAGGTGTTTGTGAACCTTTTTGTTTTCTTTGTACAATTTATTTCTAGTTTCATACCTTTGTGATCTGAGAAGTTGGTTGGTACAATTTCAATCTTTTTGTGGCCTAGTATGTGCTCTATTCTGGAAAATGTTCCATGTGCACTTGAGAAGAATGTGCATCCTGCTGCTTTTGGGTGTTCTACAGATGTCTGCTAGGTCCATCTGTTCTACTATGTTGTTCAGTGCCTCTGTCTCACTTATTTTCTGTCTGGTTGATCTGTCCTTTGGAGTGAGTGATGTGTTGAAGTCTTCTAAAATGAAAGCATTGCATTCTATTTCCCCCTTTAATTCTGTTAACTTTTGTTTCACATATGTAGGTGCTCCTGTGTTGGGTGCATAGATATTTATACTGGTTATATCCTCTTGTTGGACTGACCCCTTTATCATTATGTAATATCTTTGTCTGTTGTTACTTTCTTTGTTTTGAAGCCTATTTTGTCTGATACAAGTACTGCAACTCCTGCTTTTTTCTCCCTATTAGTTGCATGAAACATCTTTTTCCATCCCTTCACTTTTAGTCTTTGGGTTTGAAGTGAGTCTCTTGTAGGCAGTATATGGATGGGTCTTGCTTTTTTATCCATTCTGTAACTCTGTGTCTTTTGATTGGTGCATTCAGTCCATTTACATTTAGGGTGATTATCAATAGATATGTACTTACTGCCATTGCAGGCTTTGGATTCATGGTTACCAAAGGTTCTAGGGTAGCTTCCTTACTATCTAACCATCTAACTTTAACTCACTTATTACACTATTATAAACACAGTGTGATGATTCTTTATTTCTCTCCCTTCTTATTCTTCCTCCTCCACTCTTTATATGTTAGGTGTTTTATTCTGTACTCTTTTGTGTTTCCTTTGACTGCTTTTGTGGATAGCTGATTTTATTTTTTGCCTTTAGTTAGTATTTGGTTGGTCTGCTTTCTTTGCTGTGATTTTATTTTCTCTGGTGACATCTATTTAGCCTTAGGAGTACTTCCATATAGAGCAATGATAACCTTGCTGAATACAGTATTCTTGGTTCAGGGCCCTTCTGTTTCATTGCATTAAATATATCATTCCATTCTCTTCTGGCCTGTAAGGTTTCTTTTGAGAAGTCTGATGATAGCTTGATGGGTTTTCCTTTGCAGGTGATCTTTTTGCTCTCTTTGGCTGCTTTTCATAATCTGTCTTGCCCTTGATATTTATCATTTTAATTATTATACGTCTTGATGTTGTCCTCCTTGGGTCCTCTGTGTTGGGAGATCTGCAGACTTCCATGGTCTGAGAGACAATTTCCTTCCCCAGATTGGGGAAGTTTTCAGCAATTACTTCTTCAAAGGCACTTTCTATCCCTTTTTCTCTCTCTTCTTTTTCTGGTACCCCTATAATGCAAATATTGTTCCATTTGGATTGGTCACACTGTTCTCTTAATATTCTTTCATTCCTAGAGATCCTTTTTTCTCTGTCTCAGCTTTTCTGTATTTCTGTTCTAAGTTTCTATTCCATTTACTGTCTCATCTACCTCATCTAATCTGCTTTTAAATCCCTCCATTGTTTGTTTCATTTCAGTTATCTCCCTCCTGAATTCGTCCCTTAGCTCTTGAATATTTTTCTGTAGCTACATTAGCATGCTTATGCTTTTATTGTGAATTACTTTTCAGGAAGATTGGTGAGTTCAGTTTCACTGAGCTCTCTTTCTGGTGTTTGATGGATTTTGGTTTGAACAAGTTTCTTCTCCCTTTTCATAGTCCTGTGGTGATGGGAGTGGTCACAGGCAAGTGGCCTGGGTGTCAGCTGGGAGGACAAAGTCCCTTCCTGCTTGCTGGTCACAGTGCCTGTCTCCACTGTCTGTGCTGGTTAACCACACGCAGGGAGCCGCCTCTGGCTTAATCTCCTAAACTGCCGTTGGAGGGGTGGCCCTCAGGATGCCCTAGGGTGATGGCGGGGGTCACAGGCATGGCGCATGGGTTCTGCCACGAGGACAAAGCCCCTTTCACACTTCCTGGTTGCAGTGCCTGTCCCCACTGTCTGGGCCGGTTAACCATCCACACAGAGTGGCCTCTGGGTTACTCCCCTAAACTGCCGTGGTCAGGGAGGCCCTCAGGATGGCCTGGGACGATGGCAGGGGGTCGCTGGTAAGCAGCGCGGGTGTTTGCTGGGAGGACAAAGCCCTTTTGTGCTTCCCGGTCGCTGTGCCTGTCTCCACCGTCTGGGCTGGTTAGCCATGCACTGGGAGAAGCCTCTTCATTAAGCTGTGTAGTTGCTGTAGGCGGGGCTGCCCTCCGGCTGGTCTGCAGCAATGGCGGGGACAGTGGATTTGCGCACAGGTAGGTGCCAGCCAGGAGGAAGGAGCAGCAGGCTACTTATTGCAGTGAGAGGCCTCAGGGCTGCATTGCCAAACAGGGGTATAGGGCACATGAAGCTCCTTAAAGTTCCCAACCTGCTGGGCTGAGTGTGCCAGGATGATTTTTTCCACCTATTCCTTCTCCTAAACCCTTGCCCCTTTAGCAGCCTTCTGACTGTTGAGAAGTCTTTTAAAGCGCCTGCTTTTATTTCGTCCCAGGGCAGCTTTTGTGGGAACCTGTTGGCAGTCTGTCTCTGACTTTGGTTTTCAGCCCCTCAAATCTCCAGAGCACCATGCAATGTGGGTCTGTGCTCCCGGGGTACATTTCTAGAGCTGGGTATTTAGCAGTCCTGTGCTTCCACTCCATCCCTGCTCTGACTCTCTTCCTCTCGCCAGTGAGCTGGAGTGGGGAGAGTGCTCAGGACCTACCGGGTTGTGGCTTTTTACTTTACCCTTTTCCATGAGATGTTGACTTCTCCCAGATGTAGACTGGCTGGTGTGCTCTTACTTCTGGTCACTCTTTTAGTAATAGTTGTATTCACTGTATTTTCAAAATATATGTGGTTTTGGGAGATTTCCACCACACTTCTCATGCCACCATCTATCTTTTCTCCTCTGACCTCATTTAAGATTTTAAATTTGTCTCTATGCATTGCTTTAGTTTAGTTACATCCCACAAGTTTTGATAAGTTGCATTTTTACAATTCAGTTCAATTATTCCTAATTTCCATTGTAAATTTTTTGATTCCTGAGTTATTTATAAATAATCTGGTAAACTTTTATTTCTGACTTAATTCTGCTGTAGTCACAGAATATACTCTAAATAATTTCAAATTTTTGAAAATTATTAAGACATTATACCTAGGTCACAAGTCAATTTTGTAATTTCCGTGTGCACTTGAAATGAATGTATATTCTGTTTATGTGTGACTATCAATTACTTCTATAATCTCCTTTGTAGAAAAATCAAAATATTAAAATTATTTTAAAGACACATTTCTTTACTGTTGAAAATACGTATTACATTTAAAATATTTACTAAACAGAATTTCAGAATTTTACTAAAGGTGTACCCATAGTTTTCGTGCTTTCTAAAAATATTCAATACAAATGTTTTTTATCAGAGAATTAGTAATCATAATGAATACAATTCAAGTTTATCATGTTAATTAAATTACCAAAGCAGAATAGAAAGTATTTGAAATATAAGGACTGTAATGTGTGGCATTTTTTTCTATCAAATTCAGATACAAATTATCTCTACAGGATTTTGTTAATCCTTTGGTTAACTAGTAGTCCACTTCAGACAACCCAGTTACATCAAATTTCCAGAATATAAAAAAACACTTTCAAAAAACCTGTCTGAAATGCATTAAATAAAGTTAGTTTGTGGAATATCCATTTGTAATTAATTGTACTTCCTGTACACTATTTCCAAGGTGTCATTTTGTTAACCTTACTGGGATAAAGTAAACATACATTCTTTGAGGTTACAGTTAAATATAATGGCTGAGAACTGTTACACATCTGCACTATCTTTCCAGAAGCAGTTATTTGGCACTCTCAGGGTTTAAGTGGAAAATTCTGGCTCAAAATTGGAAGTCAAGGTGTAAAACATTCCTAGCATGTACACAGTCCAATTGTAGGAAGTCATCTATATAGTTCCCAACTAAAACTTTCCAAAGGATGACTTCATGGGGAAACTGGTATCATTCCACTTGAGTCCTCACATTGTATCTATACACTTACACATTATAATGCTAGAAAGCTTTTTTTCAGGAAAAAACAAAAACTCAACAGTTATAATTTGTCAAATAATGTTAATTTTCAAATTACAAAATCATTCCTGTTTTGAAGCCATGGAGGAAGAGTGGGCTTTCTTCTGCCACAATTTCTAGTATTTCTGAAAACAAAAACGCAGATTAAAAATATTTTTTTTACCTGACCTTAACCAAGTTCTCTTGGTAAAAGGATAAATGTTCTTCCAGAACTTACTGACATTCCCGCTAAACCTCTTTTGCTAATGCATATATGTTAATAATGTTAGCATATGTTAACATTAGCATTATTGACTTATACACATATCTAAAAAAAGATATATAAACAAAGAATCCTGGAGTTATCTTTTGCTTCCTTCTCTTCTTGCACTGCACATCCAATAAACAACAATAGATTTAATATTATTGGTTCAACCTTCCATGTGTTTCCTGAATCCTGATCACCTTTTCTTCTTTCCGGTGCTGCTTCCCTAGTACAGGTCCTCACCATCCAGATGGATGCAGTTGCCTAGCCTCTGCTGTTTTCTCTCTCATCCACTGCATACGTTCCTATCAGTCATCTTTTTAAACTGTTTCATTTCATTCCCACTTGAACATCAATGGTTGGTGCTCTGATATCTTTATGATAAAGTCTGAACAATTAAAATAACATTTAAGATTCTCAAAATGCTAACCCCAACCCAAGTATTCCAGATTTAGTTGCTTTACTTTTGAAAAACCGCACATCCTGAGCTCTACTCAAAGAAGTCTTCCCATTCAGTGAACGTACCAGTGACTCATGTGCCACACCTTTGCAAGTATGAGTGACTTCTACGGGGATGCCCCCTTCCCCTGCCCCATTTTCTGAAATACTCCTTGCCTTCTTAAAGCCCAGCTACAATGTAACCTCTTTTTGTGAAATCTTAGAGGTAACAGAACAAAGTAGTTAAAGCATCGGCTGTGGAAACTTGACGGTATAATTAAAATTCTCTTACTTTTTAGATATATATATATAAGCTTGGCCAAATTATCTAACTTCTGTATCAGTTCCCTCATTTGTAAAAGTGGGGATAACAACAGTACCCACCTCCCAGTGTGAGGAAGAAGTACAATAACAAATGTACTTAGCAAGGTACCTGACACTTAGTAGGTGTATAATAAAAGGTAACTTTAATAGCTTTACTTACTCCGCCCAGTCCCGGCCCACAATACCGGCACCCCTCTCCCCCACACCCACCCCGTTCATAACACCTGGTTCCATGCTATTACAGCACTTACCACAAACTACTGTAATTGGTTGCACACATTAACTCTCTCACTAGTCTACACTCAGGAGGGCAGAAGCTTATTTTAATATCCCTAATTTCCAAAGCTGTGCCTGCAAAGAACAGAATTTCATTATTTGTCAGATGAAGAATGAATGAATGAGGTGGTCCCACACAGGACTGTAAACACCCTTAAGAAAGCTGACATTAGTGATGAGGATGAAAAATGATCATAAATGTCTTTTCTCCCCACTTTACAATACTTGCACAGCTCACATAATTAGTAAATGACAAAGATAAGATACATAGCTGCCATTTGACTCAAGAGCCTTAGCTGTTAACCACAATAGTATATGGTCATTTCATGCTGGTAGCCTTAGGAAAGGATTTGGCTCTAAGACTTCTCAGTTGGGCTCAGATATGACTTCCTGAGCGAATTTATTTCTGATATCACTATAAGCTCTTAACAGAATGCATTTTCTGCATTTAGAATTGTAGAATTTTAGCCCTAGCAGTAATCATAGAGACCAAACAAGGAAACGTGAGAGTTGAGTAATTTGTATAGACTCCTATTTCACACAACATTTAAGTTGGGCTAAATCCAGCCCAGATACAGGGTCCTTTCTCATATAAAGTCTATCTTACTTAAAAGTATTTTTATTTTTTGGTCTACAAAACAATTGTATTATTTTTCTTTTGACTTTTTTTAAGCAAAAATATCCTATTGGTATTCAGTTCTTAATGGTCAATTTCCATTCACACAGATTATCTGATGTACTCTATTAACTAAAAACTACTCATAGTAGCAAGGATGTACATTATAGAAAAACATGGTATTCACTTCAAATTTAATGGTTTCAAAATGTATGTTCCGTGTTTTTGGCACTAACACTTTACCCCTCAATTCAGCTTTACAAATTAATTTGCTCATTTCAGTAAAAGAAAACACACCAAAATATAGTTTTCATTTATGAAATTATGAGTAATTTTTATTTCAAAATTTTAAATCTTTACATGTTTTCTGTAATGACCATTTCATTCCCCCAACTTCATCCTAAAGCCAAAGCTTCAGTGACTGAGGGGTTAAGGAAGCTTCCCTTCTCAGTAGGGTAGGAGAGAAACCCAGTATGGGGTGTTGGAGCTCAAGTGGGATGAGAAGAGTGTCACACAGGGGAGGGAGTCTATGTGTACATAAATACACATAAAGCCCCCTAGCACCGTCCACTGAGAAGTAATGGGGGCAGTTACATTCCAATCATAATAAGCACATCTCACACATAAATCATGCCTCCTAAATACCAATTTCCACTAAAAGGTGGAGAAATGGCCAATTCAAGAGCTGGAGCAAGGCAAGTACAAGACAAGGTTGGAAAAACCTGTTTGTCCAAAGTAAGAAAGTGCTTAAAAAATGACGGTAACATGGCAAAGCAGCCAACTTGAAGGTACTCCCACTGGCTAAATGTGGGACAATTTGAGATGCAAAATTGTAACAGATTATAATCCACTGACTAGAAAACCATGAATCCATACTGATGAATTGAAATTTTGATTAGGAGCAGATATATACATAGCTTCAAACTGCCTCCCCACAAAATAGAAAGGGAAAAACAGTAACTTTACAGTGGAGAAGCCTGACAGGTAGTACCTTAAACAAATGATCAAAATGAACATCATCAGAAATGGGGCAAATTGAAACTGTGTACTACCTAACTACCTAACCGGGTGCAATGAGAACACAGAATCACTTCTGTAATATCCCTGCCAAACAAGCACGGCTGGCATCTAATTATGAGGAAACAGATAAAACCAATGTAAAGATGTTTTACAAAATAACTGGCCTGTAATTTACAAGAGTGCTGAAGATAGCACAGGTCAAGGAAAGACTGCGGAATTGTTCCAAGGCAACACATGGTTTTGAACTGGACCACAGAAAAACAGTTAGTGAAACTAGAATGGGGTCTGAGGATTAGATGGGAGTAATGTATCGATGTTAGTTAGCTTCCTCAGTTTGATGGTTGTATTATGGTTATATAGAATTCATTCTTTCTGGAGATAAAAAAGTATTAGAGGGTGATAGGGCCTCATGACAGCAACTTAGTCTCAAAGTGGGAAAGTTTTATTTGTAAGGTATTTACAACCTTTTGAGATTGTTTAAAAATTTTTCTTTAAAAAGCAGAATGCAGAAAACTAACCAATAGATTCTTATTATTTGTAGAGTTGATAAAGGAGTTCAATCATCTATAACTCTAAAAACATAATTTTAATTCCGATGAACTTTGTCCAATTCCTTTGTCCATTGTGTATATACATGTTCTTCAAAACTGTTTTGTGTCATTAATTGACCCAGAAATTTTTTTCACACCACTTTCAGAATCTTATTTAAATACCCACATGCACACACACACTTTCTCTTTTTCTCCCCATTAGTTAGGATAGTGATATGTTCATAGGTATTCAGAAGAGGTAAGTTATGTGAATTCTGTTTTTAAAATAAAAAAAAATGTAGCTGTTACTATAAAAATAACTTCTCCCCACTGTGGCAAAAACTGAAAATACATTCTACTAGAGAATCCTAATACAGAGGCACTTAATATTATAAAGTATTTTCACATAATTTCATGTGAATACTCTGAATAGCAAACAGCATTTGCAAACAATATACTTAGAGGTAGTTTCAGTTCTCTTTAGATCAGCACTGTCCAGATTCTATTTGGATACTATTCTCTATAGCAGAAAGCTAGTTTGATAGAACTGGCACAACAAAATACCAGAATTCAAAGGAACCAAATTTATCCACAGAATAAAGATTAAAATGATAAGCCAGTAAAAAAGGGAAGGCCTCATTCAAAGGCACCTGACTATTTAGGATTACAGGGTTATCAAGAAGGCATCCTACCTCTTAAAGTTTAATCTAGAAAATGTGTAAGTCTACCATTGGAGATTGATTTCTTGGAGTTCGTTCCATCCAATCTTCACACTTAGTTTATTAATAAGATACTCTGGAAGGGATAAGACATTTTCTTTCAAGATTGCCAATGGTTAAAACAAAAGGACGCCATTCATCTGAGTTATAAATGAAACTTAACTTGCTCATTTCAGTTTCCTGCCCCTCCATACTTCTTCCTGTTAAGTCTCCAGTGACTGTTAATTCTATGTTTTACTGACTGACCTGCCAGTGATGAAAAACTAATGTAAATGATTTTTGAAAGCAAACTTAATTCCAGTTTCAGACTTTTAAATCAAAAGTGGCTCAGTTGGATACTGTCTCTTCAACACAGTAATATAAATATTAGTATACTGGCTAAAATGGATTGACAATTTTAATACACGTTGCACAGTACATATTAATATAGAAAAATACATGTTTTCAGCAGCATAATGTTGACCATGTTCTAATTCATTCCACTTGCTCAAATATTAGTGCAAATAATTATATATTTGTAATGCATCACTACTGTCTAGCACAAATCTATGCCTTCTGAATAAATGACTTTCCTCTGAGGTTTGCTATTTGGAGTATGAAGTGATATATTCATATTTAAATTGGCTTTGTATGGTGAGGCACACTGCAACCTTCTAAACCACTTAGAAAATGAATGAGTATGGTTAATTACTTGTCTTTCTCCCAAAAAGTGATATTAATCACAATAACTGAAGTCTACTGTTACCTCCCAAATAATAGTGTTAAGGTATATAGGGCCTAATGTAAAAATACAAATCTTGTTAAGCCCAGGGTTATCGACCTAGCTACTTCAAATCATGAATTAGAATTCTAATGTGTCAGGTTTTTCTCTTATATACACTTGAGGGGTAGTTTCTCACCTAAATCTGAAAAGGGAAAGGATTGATCAGTGGTAGGAATACAAGTTAAAAGATTTAAGGCAATTTTTAAAAGACTGAACACGCAATTTTTGATTACATGAAAATGACTGCCTACTGCAATACACTGAGCATATTTTTTCCCTACATGTTCACTTCAGCATTAGCCATTTAAAAACTACCAGTGTACCAAGTAATTAACAGAATTGGCAAACTTATGACATTAAAATAGTCTGATTTTGAAGGCAGAAATATTGATTTCCTCACATCTTCCAAGGTAGAGTTGTCATTTACTCCCATGTTACAAAATACTGTACAAAATACCTGGACTCTTCCTACTGTAAAAATGATTAAACAGAAATAGTATTAGGATTATGTAAAATAATACTCATTAAAGAGAACATTTTGATGGAAAGATTTCTAAGGTAAAAACTTAATATTCATTTAAATTTCATGACCACTTATAAAATTTTAAAAACCAAATTTTAAAAGTGTGACCATACATTAGACACATTAAAAAAATTCAATAGTAAATTAGATACTGACCCTGTATATCAACTTCATAATCTAAACATGACAATAAGAACCACATATTGGATGAAAAGAAAATTAAACTAAGAAAACTAATGAGCCTATCAAATAAAAGGACCTATTTAGTTAATGTTACATAAGAAGAAGAATGTATTGAACACAAAGAGTGAGTGAGAAAGACTTAGGTTTCAGTCTGAGCCTTTTTACTAGCTGCAGACCTTGAACAGGTCTAGTTAACCATTTTGTGCCTTAGGTTGTCGTCTGTCAAATGGAGATATTAGTACTCAACTTCTAGGGCTGCTTTGGAATCTAATGAGATTGTATGCAAAGGGCTTAACAGAGTGCATGGGACTTAAGTCAATAAATGTAGGTATAATTATCTTTATTATGCATCCAAATTCAAAAATCACTGTTTTTGCTTTATGTAGAATTATTCATTTTAACAATATGGACTGGTCTTTTCCTTCAAAGTACACAATGTATTTTAGGACAGAGCTTCTCAAGCAAAGAGAAGTGCTACAGGTACTGAATATAGTTAACCTAATTGGATGAAAGCACAGAAAGCTTTTTATTGTCAAATTCTCCATTAGAAATCAGGAGAATTCAGTATGTTTCTAGAAAATATCTCATACTTCTGGGTCAATGAGCAATATATAGGTAATATGTCAACTATTTCTGCATTAAAAAAAAGTTAAACTCCCTCCCAGATGTGAACATTTAAGTCAGTAACAAATTATGCACTCTGAATCTTGCTTACTCTCACCTAACAATTCAAGCATGCCTTAGACATTGCCATATAAACATGACCACCTTAAGGGATTCTGCAGCATTTCATGAACCAAAATCTCTTTATCTGGATACTTGCAAATATTCACCATCATAGATGTGAAAAAGACATATTTTAAGGAAGCAGTAAATTCTCCACTGTGGATTAATATACTGGCTGATAATTAAATTATTTCACTGCAAGTCACAAGGCTGATATTCAGATAGTGAAATATTTAAAGTGAAAGAGGAAAGAAAAAGGTATAAAATATCTCATAAATTAATCTACTTAGCAGCACTTTTTAAAAGAAAGGAAGTGGTAGGGACCTGCAATCTTGGTGATCTCAAAATAAGGTTAATAATTGTCTTAGAATAGTCTGTCAACTGTCTAAAGATCCATTCAGCCATTATTTAGTAATTCTCCAGAAGGACTATTCGTCTACTCTGGCTGTCGTTTTCAGTATTTTAACTTATAGAGGGTAGACTTCCTTCTTAAACCTGTGTTCTATATTTCACTTTCTGTACCACTTTATATACATACTCAAGTTTTAGAAAAATAATTTGTAGTATTTTAGAGCTTATTTTCAACTTCAAAACACTACCTAAATATTGCATGTTAGCTTATATGGAACTGTGGAAAACTAAAGATTCTCCCTATTCAAATGTTGGCTGAAGTTATTAATATACAAAGTTCCATTATCACTACCTTAAAACGTTACCACGTGCTTATGGAAAACATTTTACTTATTGCTCATCTTTTTTGAGCCACAAATTTTGCACAAAATTTTATAGTAGCCATAAATATGGAAAATACTTTAAAAATCAGAATACAAAGAATGCATATTGCTTTATACAACAAAAAACTTTTTTTGTAGAGAAAGAATCTGTTTAGGCTGAATTTCTAATCTTGGTCATACAGTCAAGTATTTTTCTGCTAAAAAAGGAAGTGAAAAGACCTATGCTTTGAAAAATAAGGAACATCTTAAAAATTTAAACAAATGTCATTTATAAAATTCAGGATGGACGTCCTTAAATGTAAAAATGGAAATTAAAAAATAAAACAACTGCAGGGAATTTGTTTATTGAGCATTAATGTTAATACTTCTAAATTAAGTATTGGCTTATCAATTTTCTTTGTCACTGCCCTGTCAATGGACAAAATGAAAAATACTGCACAGAACTCAAGCACAGAAATAATAACAAAATATCTAAGCAACAGGTATATGCTTTACATTTAAAAAATTAATCCAAACAAAACGATTTGAAGCGCTTCTCTGACTTTAAAGTCTTAAAATGTTCTCTCATGTTTTATTTGAGATTTTTTTCTTTTTTTTGTTTTTTTTTTAAACAAATTGACACTGTGTACAAAGAGTTCAAATGGCCAGTAAAACTACTGCTTTAAAATTGTTGGCTTTAAGTTAACAGAGGTATAATTTGAATTCACATCAGAGCTTTGTAAAGTGGCAATAGTACAAGCATATGCCTTTCTCTACTATCCAAAACCTGTTCTGGCTCCTCCCTTGGCTAAAGAAGAGAAAGCTAGACCACCTTCTAAGGCTGCCACAGTTTCCTAAAATGCTTTGACAAAAGTTGGCATACTTCGTTTCTCTTGCTTACCTTGATAACACTGGGCTAAACAGAAAATAAGGAAAATTCATTCAACAGTAACTGAAACAGTAGCTAGCTCTGGACCTGAAATTTTTGGTAAAATTGATAACCATTTGGAAGTATATTCTCAAAGGAGAAGCTACTTCCCAAAATTAGGCCAAAAAAGGCTATATTAGAGGGAAAAATTGCCAAGAATGAGTTGAACATTAGTTTATCTGTTCCTGGAAGACTATGAACAACACAACAGAAGCTGAAACACAACATATAGTTAAGAATGCATTCTCGTAGAGCAAGTGTATAAAGTTTATAGAGTAATGGCCTTTCTAAATTTCCACTTGATGTTTAAAATTTTGTAAGTGATTTATTATGCCACCATATTAAGCCAATTCAATTAACTACATTAAGTAGGAATTGCTTCAGAAATGCCTTGAAAAAGACAATGACAGAAACTATAGATTTGAAAAGCAACTAGTCTTTGCAAAGTTCATCTCCAGACTTAGAATATATAATGTTATTTATCAATTCCCAATTACACTTAACACAGAAGACTACCTGCAAGTTTAGCTATCCCATCTTATTCCAGTTCAAGTTAGAAATCTTAAAGGATTGCATTGTTGCAAAACATATCCTCATATGCACCATTTAGACTATAACTCACTTTTTTATTTCCCTTATAATATTAAAATAATGAATAAATATGGTCCTTTAGTTAAGGACCTCTACCTTAAGCAAAATATAAAATAAGGTAGGTTCCATTAATTTCTCGCTAGCACTGGCTTAAAATGTTTACCAAATAAGAAATAGTAAACTTTAAGTTTTTTTTACCCAGAAAGCAGAGTATTCTGATCCACTCCTAATAGCTACATGATACATTTCATCATTTTAGTTTATAACATTTTTCTTGGAATAGTATTATTGTTGTACTTCAGAAAAAATCTAATCAACCAACTACAAAAATTATGCTCAATTGTTAACTTTCTCTAGGAAAACCTAAAATAACTTGATTATAAATACCAGTGCTGAAAAGGTTATTAAAAATGAATAAATAATAATAAATGCAGTTTTTCTGTATTTTGCCATTAAAACAAAACAGGATGGGGAATTTTCCCAATGGAGTATGTTAAAGAACATGTACCAAAACACTGGTTAACATCTCATTTGCCTTCTGATGCCAACATTTTCCAGGATGAAAACAGTGATGTAGTTTCATGGAATTTGAAATTTGTAAGTTCAAGAATGGAATTAAAATTCACCTAAGGGGAAAAAGCAAAATATGGCTGGCTAGGAGTATCCAAATTTCAAAAGAAATCTCAAGGGTAAGTACGGCTGCTGTTTCTCCAGTCATTTTTCCACAAAATGTTGGCTGTGTAATAAGAAATCTCCTGTGCTTTCTAACAACCAAAGCCTGCTGAAGTACAACACATTCAACCTCAGCTGAAATGTCGAGCAAGTCGGGCAGATCTATAGTCAGCACGAAGTTGTACGAAGGAGTGAAGAATATTCTTGTCCAGGTTAGCAAGTTGTTCTCCTGAGCAGACTTGTTTTAAATTATCTGGGGCAACTACCAGAAGATTGCAAAGTGCATGCAGAGTATCAAAAAGCTGTAATACCAGTGGAATCTGAATTGAGATAAAAGAAGGAAAAAACCATTGAAACAAAATACTTTCTAGTTTTACAATCAGTCTGTAAATTCTTCTCACTTGCATATACTGTTAGGACATACTAATGTCAGAAAATTTAATTCAATTAAAAGCACCTGAAATGTTAAAACCCAAATATTTCAGACATTACCTAAGTTTGCTATAATATTTTTGAAGAGATTCATATTATGTCAATTTTCTAAAATAGTAACAATCATTTATACTTTAGTGGACTAGACCTAGGTATCATTAATTTAGTACTTCTCTTAAATAATTTAAACTCTAAGGAAAACTGATTTCAGAGGGATGTACATGAAGAAAGAACGTATTTTCCTGATGTGTGATATATACAGCATTAGTTATGTAAGTCAGTGAGGTCATTGGACTGTGGGACTGAAATACTGCCCTGTCTAAAATAAAGCATGAAGCAAAAGTGTGTTAATATTGAAAATATTAACTGGAACAATAACTTTCCAGTTAGGAAATGTTAGATCTATCTACAATTACCTACAAAAGTTATAAACTTTCCACTAATGATTTTAAGTCAGTACAGATTTTTAATAGTCTGACTTACACTTTTGAGCCTATTTACAAGTTTGATATTTATGAATACATACCTTGAAGTCTTTGGCACACTTCCTGTATTCAGCTACATCACAAATTGCTAACATGCCACCCATACAACTGTAGGAATATTGTTGAAGATGTTCATAAATAAGTCGATGAAAACGTACTCCAAGTTCCATTAAAACTGTATCCACATTCTTCCCATCCATGGAGTTTTTAATCTTCTCCACTTGCTTTCTTACATAAGCACAGACTTTAACACAGGCCTGTAAAATGTTTTCTATACTTATTACATAGAAATGTTTATTTTACCAGCTTAACTAGGAGAAAATACATACAGTTTCTCATTAATCTCTAAGTATAAAAGAAAAAAACTTAAGAATATAGAAAGATACACCAATGAAAATGTTATATTTTACTCACATTAGTATACTGAATCAAAACATTGTTCTCATCTTCTGGCTTAAAATCTGTTTTCTTTTGTTCTGCAGCCAAGATATGCTTCATCTGTCCAATCATACAATTCAGTGTCCTAGGAAAATGAGAACACCATATGTTTAATCCACTTATTTTACATTTACTTTTATTTATAGTATTCATACTAAATCAAGTTAAATTATTTAATATCACCATGAACTATTTTATTATTGGTAGACCTTAGATTTTAGAAAAAGTAAAGTCTAGATCTTGTTATCAAAGAGCTCTTAGTTTTATCAGCTTCCTGCTCAAACCACTGGGCAAAGATTCATTTGCCCAACACTTTAAGGAAATCTTAAAGATCTTAGATGCCTGTCACTAATTTCTTTCTTTAACAGCTGTGTACAGAGAATGGTTAGGAAGGGAGGAAGATAGAGGGCTTAAGAAGAATGGCCCAAGTTTGGAAGAACAGGTGAGAAGAACTTGAGTTTCATAGTCTAAACACAAGTAGAAGGCTTAGACAAATGGTAAGCTGAAAAATGAGAGCATGGGTTTGTAACAGCACCAATAATGTTTAAGTTACGTTATATTCTCTAACAGCAATCAGCCACACAGTTATAGAAGGAAAAAAAGAGACTACCTAGCTAGAGTTTAGGATCTTTAAAACAGTTATGTTTAAAGGGAGTGAATTTAGGGTAATTACAAAAGAGTAATTCAAGAGATGGATCAAACAATCTAAGTACAATAACGAATAAAGTAAAGCTAGGAAAAGGTTATTAGATTGGCAAAAGATAAGACTTGAAGGACTAGAATTCCTGCTGAGGTCTGGAAACAAGTATAGGGAGTTGAAAGAAAAGAAGGTTATGGGCAATGAGTGGGATATTCAGGTTGAACTTTTTATTACCAATGTTAACAAGGTCTAGTAAGACATGGGAGTGGGTAGCTTAAGTGAAGATGATCAAGAAAGAAATGAATGGGTCACACACAGAAGTGGAAATAACCTAAGACTTAAGGTTAAAAGAAAAAATTGTGAGCCAGATGCCCAAATCCTCAATAAATGTAAGGCACTAACATAAATGATTGAGAGACAACAGAAGTTAAGAAAGGGAAGATAAGCTAAGCTTCAAAGACAAAAGGGTTCAGGCCTAATAGTAGATGAATACTGGCCTGAAGATATCAGCAGTGATGCATGTGAATGCTGAGCTCACTTCTTGGTCCCATGGTACATAGGTAAAAGATAATTAGAAGTTCACATTCAAGAAACCACCACAGATCATTATGCTTTCAATTAGACATCTAACAGAAAGACTTTGAGACTAAGGGTTACATGGACAGATTAAAAGAAATGATCAAATATATATTAAGAAGACAATTAGGAAATATCTATTTCCTATACCTTTGAAGGCTTTACATATCCAACCTCCCCACTTCCCTAATAAGATTTTCAGGTATTCTGAGGCAAATTGAGAAGAAACAACATAAGTTAATATCAGAGATTTAGGTTAGGAAAATACACACTTCTTGAAATGATTATAGTAACATATAATGTGCATGCACACATTATATCAAATGAAGTTCTGTGTATGTGGTTCTAAGAACAAAAGGAAAGAGAGTTTTTACGGTTTTTCCAAGCATGTAATTCTTCAGTAAACTGGTCTTAGTAATTAATTCTATAATATCCTTATTTTTTCCAGTTTTATTCTTCAATTTTGTTTTTCTTTCCCTTATTATCACATATTCTATGGTAGAGCTTAATCTTAGAAGATCATTGAGAAGTGAGTTACAAGTTTGTTACTACTAATAAAGTAAAATAATTTATTTTGTAAATTAGAGTGGATTCCTGGTTATCCCTATAACAGCACTGTAACTAACTTTCATTCAAACATGCTTTCTTGAAGAGAAAGGAACAGAATTACAGTAAATAAAAAAAGATATGCCCAAATCTAGAAGTACAAGCTTTAGAATTTGAATCCCAGTTCTACTACTATTAACTGTGTGACCTTGAGCAAATTTCTTAATTTAAGCCTCCATTTCCTCATCTGTAAAATGGAAATAATATGTCCGACCTAATAAATGAAATAACACAGGTAAAGGTCCTTGCAATGTGTGTGGCACACAGGAAATGCTTGACAAATGGTAACTATTATTATAAATAAATATATGCCCATCATCATCTCTAAAGAAGACAGCAACCCAGTACTCTCTACCATGTGAACAGGTAATTAACTACAATAAGTACTATAAAATTTTTTTTTATGTAGACTTTGCGTTCACATTTAATGGAAGTTACCTTTAGAAAATTAATATATTTATTTAAAGCATTTCAGATATCCTAAATGAAAATAAAATCCTCTATGTCACTCATATACCATTTTTAAGGAGTTGGGGGGGGAGTTAACAAAAAAAGATTTTCAATAGAATCTGGTTTAAAAGTAAATCCAAACATACTGACTTCTAGAAATAATAAACTTGGGAATCCAGTAAAATGACATTTTAGTAAGGATGAAAGCAAGATGGAAAAATAAAGTCAAATGTGATAGTGGGATGCTGGAATTAAGACAGACCTCTTTTTCTCTGAAAACCATGTTCATGCTGCTCTAATGGTGTTTTTACAATTTTAAAAATGTGAGAGAAAGAGTAAAGCTAAAAACTTGCCTATCAATGCCAGTATCCAATTTCATCTCCATTTGTTCAATTATTTCTTTTTTCTTCTGAAGGCATTCGGATAACTTAGGAGAAGAGCTATTGAGCATTTAAAGAGAAAAAAATCACATTAGTACCCTGCAATTCTAAGTTTTCATATGCACATGTATATTGCTATATACATTTACAAACACACACAATTTTATTTAGCTCAACAAATCCAGGAACTGGATTACTACATGAGTAGGATATTTACTATTCACGATGCCCAATTTATTACAATAACCATAGTAGGAAAAATTAACCAGTTAAAAAAGAAAGAAGTAGGGTGACAGAAAAAAGATGGTAGCATCAGAAGTGACCAAAACCACACATAAAATGAAAATACAGCAAATACAACTATTCCTAAAAGAGTGACCAGAAATAAGACTGTACCAGCCAGTCTACATCTGGGAAAAGAGAACAGAAAATCTACATCACAGAAAAGGGTAAACTAACAAAGCCGTGACCTGGTGGGACCCAAGCACTCCCCCGATCCCAGCTCATCAGCAGGAGGAAGAGAAACAGAGAGGGGAGGGAATAAAATCCCAGGACTGCTAAACACCCAGCCCTAGAAATCTACTCCAGGAGGACAAAACCACATTGCATGGTGCTCTACAGATCACAGGGGTTGAAAAGCAAAGTCAGATACAGATTCCAGCCTTTTGCGGAGAAAAGGTTCCCACAACGGGCTGATCTGGGGCAAAAGAAAGGTGGGCACTTTGAAAGACTTCCCAACAGTAAGAGGGCTGCTAAAGGGGCAAGGAATAACACATAGGTTGCTGCTCAAGAGAAGGAACAGGTGGACAAAATCGACCCAGCACACTTGGTCCAGCAGGTTGTGAACATTCAGGAGCTTCAGAAGCTCCATCCCCCTGGTTGGCAACGCAGCCCCAAGGCCCCCCACTGCAATAAGCAGCCTGCCGCAGCTCCCCTCTGACAGCTGCATGCAAACCTGAAGTCCCTGCCATCATGCCAAGCCAGCCGGAGGGCAGGCCCACCTACAGAAATTACAGCGGCTTAACACAGAGGCTGCTCCTTGCATGCATGGCTCACTGGCCGACAGCAGGGCAAGCATTGCAGGTGGGAAGAAGGAAAGGGCTCTCTCCTCGCAGCAGACACAGATGCCGCTCTCCTGTGACCCCCGCCATTGCTCCATGCTAGCCAGAGGGCAGCTCCACCTACGGTAGCTTAGGGAATTAACACAGAGGCTGCTCCCAGTGTGCAGCCCACTGGCCCTGGCAACAGAGGATAGCTCTGCAGCTAGGAAGCAGAAAAGAGCTCACTCTTTAGGGCAGGCACCACTCAACTGCGACCATTACTATCGCTCCAGGTGTTAGGCAGCTCTGAAGAGCAGAGCTTTTGGGAACTACAGGGTACTGACTACACAAACCTCATATTTCTTATTAGCCAATAGGATTATGAAAAGGCAGAAGAACCTTGTTCATTCCCAAATCTCCCAAACACCAGAAAGAGGGCTCAGTGAGACTGAACTCACCAATCTTCCTGAAAAATAATTCAAAACAAAAGTCATAAGCATGCTAATAGAGCTACAGAAAAATATTCAAGAGCTAAGGGACAGGGACTTCCGGGAAGATGGCGGTGTGAGCAGGGCGGCAGAAATCTCCTCCCAACACTATATTTATCTACGAAAACACAGAAAATACATCTATTCCTAAAAGAGAGACGAGAATACACAGGAAAGCGCACAGCGTGCAGCTACACCCGAGAGGACTCGGCACCCCAAGAGGCGGGTAAGATACGGAGCCGCGACCCGGCGGGACCCGAGCCCTCCCCCACCCCAGCGCACCGGCGGGAGGAGAGGATTCAGAGCCGGGAGGGAGTGGAAGCACACCCCGCGAAGTAGCCAGCCCCGGTGATCTGCACGGGGAGCGCTGACCCACATTGCGCAGTGCAGCGGAGATTGGAGAGACAGAGGGGCAGGATCTGAGCGGGGAACGCGCCAGGGTGCTTGCAGCCGGCTCCCAGGAAGGAAAAAAAAAAAGTGCGCGCTTTCTTCAGCGGTCTTAAAGAGACAGGAGCCCAGCGGAGGAGCCGGATCGCCCCAGCACACTCAGCCCAGCAGGCTGGGAGTCCTGGGAGTTTCAGACGCCTTAGCTGGCGACTGAGGAAGCGTAGCCATACTTAACACTTCTCACTGAGATCAACAGCCTCCTACTCGTTCCCACCCCTGCCAGAGCGATAAAGGGCCCTGCGGAGCGGCACAGTCACAGCTGTGGAATAGTGGTGCAATAGCGCCACCTAGAGCATTCCCAGAGAATCTACGTCCGGTGGGCTTTTTTTTTGTTTTTTTGTTTTGTTTTGTTTTTTGTTTTGTTTTTGTTTTTTCTTTTCTTTCTTTCTTTCTTTCTTTTTTTTCTTTTTTCTCTTCTTTTTTTCTCTTTTTAAAGTCTTAAAGAGCCCAGCTGACATACATGGCAACTATCAGTGACCAAATTATACAGCCATGAAAAGACAGAGGAATATGGTTCAGACCAAAATCAACCAGACAACCCCAGAGAGGGAATCTGAAGGGATGGAAATGCACAGCCTCCCTGAAAAAGAATTCAGAATAAAAGTCATAACCATGCTGATGGACCTACAGAGAAATGTGCAAGAGCTGAGGGAGGAAGTGAGGGAACTGAGGAAAGACAATACAGAAATCAGACAAGCGATCGACGGGCTTAACAGCAGAATGGATGAGATACAAGAGACTGTTAATGGAATAGAAAACAGAGAACAGGAGTACAGAGCAGCTGAGGCAGAGAGAGATAAAGGATTTCTAGGAATGAAAGAATATTAAGAGAACTGTGTGACCAATCCAAACGGAACAATATTCGCATTATAGGAGTACCAGAGGAAGAAGAGAGAGAAAAGGGATAGAAAGTGTCTTTGAAGAAATAATTGCTGAAAACTTTCCCTCGCTGGGGAAGGAAGTAGTCTCGCAGTCCACCGAAGCTCATACATCTCCCAACACAAGGGACCCAAGGAAGACAACACCAAGACACATAATAATTAAGATGGCAAAGATCAAAGATAAAGACAGGGTATTAAAGGCAGCTAGAGAGAGAAAAAAGATCACCTACAAAGGAAACCCATCAGACTATCATCAGACTTCTCAACAGAAACCTTACAGGCCAGAAGAGAATGGCATGATATATTTAATGTTATGAAACAGAAGGGTCTCGAACCAAGAATATTGTATCCAGCACGATTATCATTTAAATATGATGGAGGGATTAAACAATTTCCAGATAAACGAAAGTTAAGAGAGTTTGCCTCTCATAAACCACCACTACAGGATATCTTAAATGGACTGCTCCAGAGGGAAGCACACCTAAGGCTAAAAAGATGTCACCAGACAAAAAAAAAAATCATAGCAAAGAAAGCAGACCATCCAAATACCAACTAAAGGCAAAGAATAAAACACCTATTATAGAAAGAATGGAGGAGGAGGAAAAAGAAGGGAGAGAAAGAAAGAAACATCAGACTGTGTTTACAATAACTTAACAAGAAAGTTAAGTTAGATTGTTAGATAGTAAAGAAGCAACCCTTGAACCCTTGGTAACCACGAATCTAAAGCCAGCAATGGTAATAAGCACATACCTATCAATAATCACCCTAAATGTAAATGGACTGAATGCACCAATCAAAAGACACAGAGTAACAGAATGGATAAAAAAGCAAGACCCATCTATATGCTGCTACAAGAAACTCACCTCAAACCCAAAGATATACACAGACTAAAAGTGAAGGGATGGAAAAAGATATTTCATGCAAACAACAAAGAGAAAAAGCAGGTGTTGCAGTACTTGAATCAGACAAAATAGACTTCAAAATGAAGAAAGTAGCAAGAGATAAAGAAGGACATTACATAATGATAAAGGGGTCAGTCCAACAAGAAGATATAACCATTATA
>JAVSCE010019402.1:0-10702 GCA_032199065.1 Smutsia gigantea
CCTTCAGACTCCCTCTCTGGGGTTGTCTGGTTGATTTGGGTCTGAACCATATTCCTCTGTCTTTTCATGGCTGTATAATTTGGTCACTGATAGTTGCCACGTATGTCAGCTGGGCTCTTTAAGACTTTAAAAAGAGAAGAAAAAAAAAAGAGAGAGAAAAAGAAAAAAAAGAAAAAAAGAAAGCAAGAAAAAAAGAAAGAAAGAAAAAAAGGAAGAAAAGAAAAATCAAAAACAAAAACAAAAACAAAAAAACCAAAAAAATTCCCACCGGACGTAGATTCTGTGGGAATGCTCTAGGTGGCGCTATTGCCCACTATTCCACGGCTGTGACTGTGCTGCTCCGCAGGGCCCTTTATCGCTCTGGCAGGGGTGGGAACGAATAGGAGGCTGTTGATCTCAGTGAGAAGTGTTAAGTATGGCTACGCTTCCTCAGTCGCCAGCTAAGGCGTCTGAAACTCCCAGGACTCCCAGCCTGCTGGGCTGAGTGTGCTGGGGCGATCCGGCTCCTCCGCTGGGCTCCTGTCTCTTTAAGACCGCTGAGGAAAGCGCGCACTTTTTTTTTTTCCTTCCCGGGAGCCGGCTGCAAGCCCCCTGGCGCGTTCCCCGCTCAGATCCTGCCCCTCTGTCTCTCCAATCTCCGCTGCACTGCGCAATGTGGGTCAGCGCTCCCCGCGCAGATCACTGGGGCTGGCTACTTCGCGGGGTGCACTTCCACTCCCTCCTGGCTCTGAATCCTCTCCTCCCGCCGGTGCGCTGGGGTGGGGGAGGGCTCGGGTCCCGCCGGGTCGCGGCTCCGTATCTTACCCGCCTCTTGGGGTGCCGAGTCCTCTTGGGTGTAGCTGCGCGCTGTGCGCTTTCCTGTGTATTCTCGTCTCTCTTTTAGGAATAGATGTATTTTCTGTGTTTTCGTAGATAAATATAGTGTTGGGAGGAGATTTCTGCCGCCCTGCTCACACCGCCATCTTCCCGGAAGTGATATTCAGACTTTTTAATAGCAGTGATTGTGCCTGCGTCCTCAGCATCCAGTACATTGCCTGGCACTTAACACTTACTCAGTATGTAGTTGTTGACTAAAAGTATGACTCCATTAAACTTAGGAAAAAATTCAGTTAGTATGAGAAAGTTGAGTAATTTGTGTGAATCTATAAAACAGTAAAATATATGTACAGACCATTGCTCATGTAACATGTTGGAAAATAGTTCATTGGAAACTTCCCATTTCACTGCAATGGAATTCTACCCATTCTTTCTCTAGACACACATCTCGTAAAAAAGCAACAGGCTTTGCTGCTGTTCATCAGCTGTTCACAGAACGCTGGCCGGCAGCACCAGTCAACCGAAGTCTCAGTGGCACGGCAACAGAGAGAAATATTGATTTTGAACTTGATATACGGGTTGAAATTGATAGTGGAAAATGTGTGCTTCACCCAACCACCCTTCTACAAGAACACGATGATACAAGCTTGAGAAGGTAAGAAATTGGTCAGAAAAGGTAGTGTAACTTCCTTAATTATAAAAATAATATTTACATATCACTGAATTACAACAAATTTCCCCTACCATGTCTCTAAATGCAAATTTAAAGAGTAGATTTAATCGTAGTTGTGATGTTTGAGTAGTTGTTTGTATAACATACTATTTCCTCTTCAGGTGTGTAATATTTTCTGACAACTAGAAACGAATGTCTGATTTAGAGTTTAGAAAATTTGTTGAATAGTTTCATCTTTGGAGTTCTCCTTTCAACAATCATTGATTTCTCAATTGGTCTCTGTTCTTGTATTGTGCATATTTCTATTTTAAAGAATAGTGCAATATTCAGAGCTTATCTTGGTTATTGAGAGTTTTGATTAATTCATGAAGAAATAAGTTTGGGAAAGTTGCACAAAGAGGCCTCAGTATACTGGAATGTTATTCAGAATATAACTGCAGCTTTCCTGTTTGTTTCCATCATTGAAAAAAAATGGTAGTATATGAGAGAATATATTCATAATGACATATCCAATAAGGGGTTAACATCCAAAATATAGAGAGAGCTCACACACCTCAATACCCAGAAAGCAAATAACCTGATTAAAAAATGGTCAGAGAATCTGAACAGACACTTCTCCAAAGAAGAAATTCAAATGGCCAACAGGCACATGAAAAGATGCTCCACATCGCTAATCATCAGGGAAATGCAAATTAAAACCACAATGAGATACCACCTCACACCAGTGAGGATGGCCAACATCCAGAAGACAAGCAATAACAAATGCTAACCAGGATGTGGAGAAACATGAATCCTCCTTCACTCTCGGTGGGAATGTAAATTAGTTCAATCATTGTGGAAAGCAATATAGAGGTTCCTCAAAAAACTAAAAATAGAAATACTATTTGACCCAGGAATTCGACTCCTAGGAATGTACCCTAAGAATGCAGGAGCCCAGTTTGAAAAAGACATATGCACCCCTATGTTTATTGCAGCACCATTTACAGGAGCCAAGACATGGACACAACCTAGTGTCCATCAGTAGATGAATGGATAAAGAAGATGTGGTACATATACACAATGGAATACTATTCAGCCATGAGAAGAAAACAAATCCTACCATTTGCAACAACATGGATGGAGCTAGAAGGTGTTATGCTCAGTGAAATAAGCCAGGCGGAGAAAGACAAGTACTGAATGATTTCACTCATCTGTGGAGTATAAGAACAAAGCAAAAACTGAAGGAACAAAACAGCAGCAGACTCACAGAACCCAAGAGTGGACTAGCAGTTACCAAAGGGATGGTGTAGGGGAGAGTGGATGAGTAGGGAGAGAGATTAAGGGGTATTATGATTAACACACATAATATAGGGGGGCATGGGAAAGGCAGTATAGCACAGAGAAGAAAAGTAGTGTCTCTATAGCATCTTACTCTGCTGATGGACAGTGACTGTAATGGGGTATGTGGTGGGGACTTGATAATAGGGGGGAATGTAGTAACCATAACTCATGTGAAACCTTCATAAGATTGTATATCAATGATACCTTAATAATAAAAAAAAAGCGGAGAGAGGGGCGACAAAGCATCAAATCAGCATCCAGTCACACGGGAAAACCAGGAGGCGTGATATGAAAACGGTAAGAGAAGAAATGTCCTAAGGAGGGAGTAACCAGCTTTGTGGAATGTTGCCATAACCAGGAGCTCTGGAAAATGAGAAAAGACAAGTATCTGTGGGAGTGGATAGGATGAAGTCTTGGCAATAGGGATTTCAGAAGAGTATTAGGGAAGGGGAACTTAAAAAAAGATGAAAAAAAAAAAATATATATATATATTATATACAGTTGTAATTTATCAGGTTGGCTCGAGGGCGGTAAGTCTTACTAAAGACATTGGATTAATCACAGTGTTCCTTATATTTATCTGGCAGTTTGGAAAAGTTAAATATAAAATAAAGTTGGTTTAGATTCTCAGGATGCTATTAATAGGGTTTGCGGTTGAGAGTAAATATACAGGAAATGGAAAACGGACTTGTATTCAATTTCTTTTAAAGTAAAACTATATTTAAATCAATAATCCTATTAAATATCTGCAAATCTGACAACTTCAACTTTCATGATTCATGCATAGTATAATCAATCCAAGAATTTGAAAAAAGTAGTAGATGTACATAATCTTTACTACAAGGAGATAACCTGCTTCCTCTTTCCATTAATATTCTAACATCTCCATTTGATCAGACAGCACAATTATAGACAAGAGAGTTGTGTTTGTAACTACTGGTCCAAGGTGGCAGTTTTGAACCTTTTGATGCTATAACTTTAAGCAAACACTGAGAAAAAGACCTTCAAACTCTTCCAATATGGATAACTGACTTCTCTATAACCCTACAATATAAGAGATGCTTCATGGAACTTATTCTATATGGAAGAATAAAAGGCAGTGGAAACAGGGGTTGTCATACATAGCTGCTATTACATTTGCATTTTCAAGGACTCACAAGAGCTACAGCCTTCAAAGATCAATAACATTACACACAAACTAAAATGTAGCAGGCACATACATTAATATTTTATCAGTCTTTATAGAAACTGTGTAACGTAGATCATATTATTTAGATTTCATATGGGGAAACTGAGGCTCACCATTGTCTAATATTGTGTTTGGTGTCAAAAAGCTGCTAAATTGCACAATTTGGATTCAAACCCAGGTTTCCTGACCTCCAGACTAGTATTCTTTCTCCTTGAAGCAATATTTGGTAGGAAGAGCATAGGCTTTGAGATTATGGGGTCAGGTGATCTTATGTTGGAAAGACTTCTGCACTTACCAGCTGTGGACCTAAAGCTAGTAACTTAATCCCTCTGATCTCATCTTCCTCCTCATCTATAGAGTGAAAAGAGCACTACATCTCTTGCAGACGTGCTAGAAGGTCTACAGGTAATAAATACAAGTAGCAAAGGCAGTATCAACATTTAGGTGCTTTGGATAGAGTAGATAGAAAGTTAATATTTTATATCTTAAAAATCACACCACCTGTACTATGTAAACACTATTGAATTTCATTGTTAATATATTGAATATCCTCGTTAGTATATAATCATTAAACTCATTGTCTTCTTTTAAAAAAATGGTAGTATAAATAGGCTTAAGGTTATGTTACTTTTTCTTTGAATCTTGTTTTGCTTTTCCTTCCTAATCTAAAAAAAATTATAAGAAAATACTACTGATAATAGTAATAAAAATAAGTGAATGGATAGGTAGGGAGTGGGTGGAAATATAGATAAAACAAGTAGGACAAAAATCTGAAGCTAGGAGATGGATCTGTGTACTTTTGATATGTTTGAAATTTTTCATGATAAAATATTTTTAAGTGGTCTGTTTGTCTAATGAGGCTTGTATAAAAAGAAAAGATAAGAAGGTACTCTAAACATTAGGTTCTTACAAATGTAATAGTAATGATAAAGAGAGTGTTAATTTATTTTTGGTTAGACCATAATAAACCATAATAAATTGCTGATATTCAGCTGTTTTTACCTAGATAGAGGGCAGTTTCATTTGGTTAAACCTGATGTTCATGTGAAAGAACTGGAAATGGGAAAGAAGGAAGGTAGCTACCCTATGGAATTATGGGGCATACAGCGTGAACATTACCCATGCAAGTCATCAACCAGTTTAGCTAGAGACACGGATTAGCTTTACGTTTTCAACTTTATTAATGAAGGATTACATTCTGTTTACTATGTAAGTAAAAGCTTGACTTTTAGCAGAAGAAAGGGAGATAAATGTCCTTTTTTTAAAAGATAAAAAAATGTTTCTATTTATAGGAGTTATGATAGAAGTTCCAGGAGTTTAGATCAAGATTCTCCTTCAAAAAAGAAGAAGTTTCAAACTAATTATGCTTCTACCACCCATTTAATGACTGGCAAGAAAGTGCCATCATCTCTACAGACAAAGCCCAGTGACTTAGAAACAACAGTATTTTACATTCCTGGAGTTGATGTAAAGGTAAAAACCTAATGTCTAGGACAAGAGATTTGATTATTAGTAGTAATGCTTATTTTCTCTTGTACATGTTCTACCTTTGCTGATTATGTTAAAATGAAACTTTCCAACATTCTTCTCTAATATAGCCATATTGTGAACACAGAAACATCTAAATTGCAGATTGCCACTTCTTTTATACAGCTTTTGCCACAAAATTTTGGCAGAAGTTAATTTTCTTTTTTTAATACAATGAAAGACATATTTGCTAAAACTTGCCTACTGCAACTTTATGAAACAACAATCGTTTAGATTGTAGAATTATAGATTTCTACAATGTTAAGCTAGAAAGAACTTTAAATATTATCTGGGATGACTTTCTAGGTTTAAAAATGAAAAAAAAGTAAATTTTCTACGATCTCAGTTGCTAACTTGTAAAAACTGGAACTGGGTTCTGACTCTTGGACCAGTGTTCTTTCTACTACATTTTTCTATATTTCTGGATTTTCTACACCTGCATAATTGTAATTTTGAAAGTTCATTTGTTTCAATACAGTTGCACTACAATTCCAAGACACTAAAGACCGAATCACCTCATGCCTCCAGGGGCTCTTCCTTGCCGAGAACACTCTCTAAAGAATCCAAGCTGTATGGTATGAAAGACAGTGCAACATCTCCTCCTTCTCCTCCTTTACCTTGCACTGTCCAGAGCAAGACTAACACCTTACTTCCTCCCCAAACCCCACCTATTCCCTCAGGTATTTAAGAAAAATATACTTTATTTTTAATTTTTCCATAACTTAATTTTTAGTCATCACCTACTTGCTCTATTGAGACTTTCAAATTTACATATTTAAGGAAAAAAGGACATAGACTCATCAATGATGACTGCATAATATTTGTATATGGAAGTGTGGGCCAACTACTTTTGGCTGTTTTTCAAACCGATAATACCTTAGAATATCAGTTGTTAAAATATTAAGTAGTTAAGTTTGTTAGATCTATGTATATTTAGAAAAAGTTTTACATAGTTCGCATTGGGGAACTTAGGATCTAGATGGAAGCATCAAACTAACACATTTAAGACAGAACCTTGGGCGTAGGCAGAGTTACTAACTATCTATTACTACATAACTAACTACCCTTCACTTGGTGGCATATACCTCAAAGAATTTCTGTGGATCAGGAATTCAGGAGCAGTTTAGCAGATGGGTCTAACTTCACAGTCTTGAATGAAGTTGCAGTCAAAATGTTAGCTAGGACTGCAGTCATTTGAATGCTTGATGGGATCTGGAAAATCTGCTTCTGTCATGTCCCATTCACTTAGCTGGCAGGCTGGTGCTTTAGCTCCTCCCTGCATGGGCCTCTCCACTGAGCTGCTTAGCGTCTTCATGACATGGCATCTGATTCCCCTTAAAAGGAGTAATCCGAAAGAGAACATAGCTGAAGCTGCTATATCTTTTGTGACTCAGCCTCAGAGGTCACATACACATTCACAATATCTTACTGATTATATAGGTCAGCCCTATTCAGTGTGGGAGGGAATTACACAAGGCATGAATGCCAGGAGGCAAGAGCCACTGGAAGCTATTTTGGAATCTGGCTTCTATACCACATGCATAATACCTTACTAATATAGTAGAATTTCCAAAAAAGGGAATATCAAACTGGACGAGAATTATTTGAAAAAATTTCACTTGGGAAATGGAACTTGATACATACATCTTCAAAAACAGCCAGGGAATCATAATAATAACACCTGATACTTTTATGTCACTTTTCAATTGGCAAGGCACATCTTTGTCCATATTATCCCTGTTTTACAAATGAGGAAAGTTAAGGCTCATAGACGTTCAATTTATTTTCTGGGTTTATAAAACTAATGTATGTTGGAGTTGGCAACCTAAGCTGAAGGTAGCTAAGTTTAACTATTATCCTCATTCTACTGATATGGAAATATTTAGTTATGTAGAAGGAAAGAGAGATGGCAGCCCATGTAGGGAAGCATTATAAACATATGCAAGCTAAAAACAGAAAGAACATAGGAAAGTCTGAAAACAGTGATGTTTTTTCCTCACTTGACACAAAATATTGTCAGTCAAAGTTCTGTCTTACGTGGATAAAATAATGCTAAATGAGACTAAGCAAAATATAAACTTGGAAAATTGAACTAAAATTTGTGACCTAGAGCAAGTAGGAATAACTGTACTATTGTATTATATGCATCATTAATCATCTTTGTATTCTAATATTAATAGAACATTCTCTCAACTTGCTATTTTTATTGCATTCTTTTATGGTTTTAAGTGTAATGTGCTTCAACTGATCAAATGGTCATGTAATTCTAATTTCTCATAAAATTATCATATGTTTTATGGGAACTGTTTATTAAATTCACCTCACATTTGTAAATGTTCTAGCCAAGGGAAAAGGGAGTGGAGGAGTGAAAACAGCCAAGTTATATGCCTGGGTAGCACTTCAGTCATTGCCAGAAGAAATGGTTATAAGTCCCTGCCTATTAGACTTTCTGGAAAAGGCCCTGGAAACTATCCCAATTACACCAATTGAAAGGAATTATACAAGTAAGTATTGTCCTTATTTACTTACTTCCCACTCATATATTTTGGGGTCCTATTACTTAGAAGGGTTTCTGAATGCTATTATGTATTATGTAATATATTCTATGATAAATATAAAAGAGTTATAGAACTGAAAAACAACTTGAGAGATCATCTAGTTCTCATTTACAAACAGAAACTAAGGCTTAGTGAGGTCACATAATTTTCCCATGGCCTTAGCTCATTAATGACAAAATTAACATCGTCAACTCCTACATTAGCCTGTCTCCTAGACTAGAAACTTCTTCAGGACAAAGGCTTAAAACCTGTTTCCTTTGTACAGCATTTGGTATAGCAGCAGGGGAATTGGAGCTTGGAGAAATGAGGAAGAGGTTTGAATAGGGAAAGATGTGTAGAACAGTGGGTTACAGAAGCACATGTTTCTGTGTTCATAACCCCAATCTCAGTACTAGCATAAAAGAAAAGAACCTTTTAATAAATGCCCTAAAAATAAAACTTAAAACTATTTTAACAGCTGTCAGCTCACAAGATGAAGATATGGGACATTTTGAAATACCAGATCCTATGGAAGAATCAACAACATCATTAGTATCATCTTCAACATCTGCATACTCTTCCTTCCCTGTAGATGTCGTGGTTTATGTACGAGTTCAGGTGATGGACTTCATTTATTCCTTTATATTTTAAAGAAAAATGTTTTTCTTAGGTTTATTTGAACATTTCCAACATATTTTCCCCGAAAGGTTACGTTTGGTTCGTGCATCTTCAGTACATCCACGATAGCTTAGAGGCTGCCTAAACCTCTGGAAGTATTTTTACAACTTTATGTATTTGCTTTTCACTGAGAAAGTTCCTAGATCTTTTGGTTTTCAAAATTTGGATCTTTCACTTTTGTGGCATAAGTGAAAATGTTAAAACCCTCTTTTTTTATCATTTCATGCCTTTTTTATCATGGCACCTGTATTTCTTGCCATTACAGTCCTCTTTCGGCAGATATGAAATATAATTGAGATATAAAACCATGATAGTGCCTTTGTTAGGTTTTTGCTAAGATTTATGCAGTTTTTAACATTTTATTCTAAAATGCAGTCCTGTCAATGACCTTTTGGAGGCATCTGATTGAGTCCATTTATTAAGGAGGATTTGAAAACTACTTGTATTCAAACTTCAGGGATTAATTTACCCTCAATTAAAATCTCATAATCTCAAAAATAAAAGGAGTGCTAATGGTCTTCTATTCAAACTATTTTCTACAATAGCAGTGTGGCCAAAAGAGCTTCAGTTTGATCTTCTGGAATTTTGCACTAGCTTTTTTGAAGATCTGATGAAAACAATGGAGTGAGTGAGGGCTTGAGAATTTATAAAACTTTATACAATAGCCTTTTTAAAATATAGGATAATGGAAGTTACTTCCTTTAAAAGACTTGATTATGAACATGTGTAATATGAACGTTTTTAACATTCTGAATTATGTAAATGTCTAAGTATCACTCAGAGGTAAGTCCTCAAATATTCAGAATTTTTTTTTAAATACCATTTTGTTAATGCATTTTGGTTAGTGTTATGTGTGAAAAACTAGGACATTAAACACAATCCTTTTAAGTATCAAATTATTTGGCATATGCTGACTGAAATGGAAATTAAATGTAATTTTTGAATCCAATATGAAATTTAACCATCTAGTTCCTAGAAATGTTTTTTTTGGCTTTCTGCACTTTTTAGCCCTCACAGATCAAGTTTAGCTGTTTGCCAGTATCCAGAGTAGAATGCATGCTAAAGCTGCCATCCCTGGACTTGGTTTTTTCTTCAAACCGAGGAGAACTGGAGACTTTAGGAACTACATATCCTGCAGAGACTTTATCCCCTGGAGGTAGTACTACTCAGAGTGGAACAAAGACCTCTGCAAGCAAAACTGGAATACCAGGTGTGGAAACATTCTTTTATTCCACTGGTATAAAGCCAAATACTATTTTGAAATAAACATTTATAATAGCAGTTGGTATGTATTTCTAAATAAATAAATTTTGGAAAAGGAGAATATTTGAGAATTAGAGTATAGAAAAACACTGCAGTAGATCGAAGTTTTGAGTATATTTTGTTACTAGTGAATGGCAGTTGGATAGCATGTATTTTTTATTTTGGTATCACTAATATACAATCACCTGAGCAACACTGTGGTTACTAGATTCCCCCCATTATCAAGTCCCCACCACATACCCCATTACAGTCACTGTCCATAAGCATAGTAAGATGCTATAGAGTCACTACTCGTCTTCTGTGTGCTCTACAGCCTTCACTGTGCCCCACCCCCACATTATACGTGCTAATCATAATGACCCTTTTTCCCCTCTTATACCTCCCTTCCCACCCACCCTCCCCAGTCCCTTTCCCTTTGGCAACTGTTAGTCCATTCTTGGGTTCTGTGAGTCTCCTGCTGTTTTGTTCCTTCTGTTTTTGCTTTGTTCTTATGCTCCACAGATGAGTGAAATCATTTGGTACTTGTCTTTCTCCACCTGGCTTATTTCACTGAGCATAATACCCTCTAGCTCCATCCATGTTGTTGCAAATGGTACGATTTGTTTTCTTCTTATGGCTGAATAATATTCCATTGTGTATATGTACCATCTCTTCTTTATCCATTCATCTACTGATGGACACTTAGGTTGCTTCCATTTC